>JACXGI010003911.1:39867-58540 GCA_016801175.1 Esox masquinongy
GAACACACCCCGCATCCCTGGCCCGAACACACCCCGCATCCCTGGCCCGAACACACCCCGCATCCCTGGCCCGAACACACCCCGCATCCCTGGCCCGAACACACCCCGCATCCCTGGCCCGAACACAACACAACCCTTATTCTACACATAATTGTAGCAACCAGCACATCAGAGTTTGTCGACACAGTACGACCACTGGTTGAGCATCTACATATGGACTATCCTAGGACAGTTTGACCACTTCATCAGTCCCTACGTGACGGTAAAGTGTTCTGCCCACCTCAGACACAGACAGACCCATGCGTAGCAGCTCCTCAGCCAGCTCCAGCAGAGCCCCAGCGAAGACCAGGACGAAGTTCGTCCCATCCCCCACCTCCTGCTCCTGCATGTGTGACGCCATCACGATCATCTTGGCAGCCGGGTGCTGCACCTGGAGGGGAAAACACACAGAGCAGTTAACACCATAAAGCCAAGTCACCATTTCACATGAAATCCACCAGATCTTAGGATACATAAACAAATAAATACTCCTCAAAGGCTGCCTTGGGGAATAAAGGAAACTTTATGGAAAATGACGACAGGTGTTTAGTCGGAGTTGGAATTACAAAGGATCTCGCAATAACAATACCAGGGTGCCGTTACAAGATGCATTGCATTTCTAGCAATTCCAAATTTTTACAATTCCATTGCAATTTACAGATATTTTTTACTTGAACCATCCTAATCAGTTCCATTTTATATCTGAACACAATATCCTGACAAAATCAATAAATACTAAAAGAACATATGTCAATGATTTGCTTAGAACTTCAAATTTTATTACTGGAATTCAAAAAAGTGACAGGACTCAATTCTGATGGCACAGTGTGGTTATAGACATTAGTAGTGGATATATATCCCTTTGAGGATACAGACGATTGGATTTGGCAATCTTGTGTGTATAGCTTAAAAATAAAGAAAAAAGTAGTTGTTGAGGTTTGGTTTCAAGCTCACTCCTTTCATCTGACTGCTTTAGTGTTGGTGAACAGCATTTTTTCCACAGCACTAAATTACATCATGAAATTATGCAGTTTTAGTGTTTACAGCCCCCCTCCCCAGTTCAGCCTGTAACTGAGATGCCAGGTTAAATTAAGGTAACCATGCAGCCTTTTCTTATAAAGCATTATGAGCATTACTTATTAAGCTTTGTCCAGGCACACTCTCTCCAGGACAGAACTACTTGGTGAGCAGGTGTGTGCGCCCATGATAGTGTGTGCATGTGTGTCTACAGTATGAGAGAGCGTGCGCGTCTCACCTCCAGCTCTCGGAGGATGGTAGCAGCATCATTGGTCACAAACAGCTTCTCCAGGTGGTTGATCACCATCTTGTTCATTCCTGAAAACGAACAACTGCTTTAACATAATCCCGACTGACCATAGAAACATCTCACATTAGTATCTACACACTGACATGCTAGCGAGCAGGCAGAGAAACAGACAGAGCGACAGGCTGATGGAAAAACTCACCGTTGGGACCGTAGGCAGTTCGTGTGGTCTGGGCCAGTTCCTTACAAGCCTGAATGTTTCTGAACACAGCCTCTTCCAGACCAGAATAGTGCTATGGGATGACCAAGCAAAAACAGAAAGGGAGGCAATCAATACCAGTCCCATTCTTTCACACATTCAACAACTGCATATTAGATATCCAACTGCCTAGACACATTCACCACTACAGTAGAATATGTTCACAGACAGTAACCCTATCAAATATTCCAAAAGCAGACTAAGAGAAGTTAAGCTAATTACATTTTTATTTTTAATTCCAAATTAATTCATTGTAGCCATACAGCTGAACCCGCCTGTCAAGTTCATACAACAAAGATGTTTGATTTCAACACCTAACTGAACTACTCCGTGTGTACTGCCTAAACATTACCTCGCCATATAGTCGACGTTTGTTAGCTAGGTAATCCAGTGGGTGTGCAAATATGAGTAGGGGAACCGCTGACAGTGGCAACGCCTTATTTGGCTCTACCCTACCTTATTAGTGGCCATGTATCTACAGTAAATATGTTATGCTTGCCGGCTAGCTATTAGGCGCGTCCACTAACGTTAGGTCGCTAATGTTAGTTGCCTTAACAGCTACAATACGGTACTGTAGTTAACCGCCTAGTGTCAAAGAACAATTCCAGGAAAACGGAAACTACAAATGGAAACCACTACTACTAAATTAGTAGTCCTGTAATATTGGTCACTGCGTAGTCACCCAGCTAGCGTTACAGTACAAAAGATGCAGGAAAAAAGGTATCCGTACGACTTTTAAACTATAGTTGCCTTAGTCGTCATATGATATCGACAACACGATATCCATCTTTGTTCAGCTCACTTGAACTGAAATGATGATAGCACCACGGAACGTTTGTTAACTAACCACCGTTACGCTAACTTGCAATGTTAATTCAATCCCGGCGTTAGCGAGCTAAGACGCAGGCGCTAGTTAGCATGTCATAGCAACCAACCACATGTTGACAATGCGTAAACAGATTGAATGTATCTCATTAAATAAGCATACATAAAATGTTTGTCCAAGACACATAATGCATTTTAGACAATTTCAACATTTCAGATGAAAAATGCCTCGTTCTCATGGTCTGATGCTGAAGAAAATGAGAGCTATCTTTTGCGGCCCTCTGTAGCCTTCTAGAACTCTCCACATGACTTGGCACTGATTGCCTTCAGCCTCCCACATCCAGCTACTTAACAGTTGATATTTGTTTGAAATTATATATATATTAACGCTCTGACTGTACCAACCTTTGCGCCATCTTTCAACATCTGGGCGAAGCCCGGTGCTTTGGGTACGTGCATAGCCATTATTCTGTTGTTTAGCAGCACCGGTATCCAAGAGAAGGTAGCTGCAGCGTGGCTTCGGCAATTGCACAAAGCAAGAAGAACAACTGGGAGGAGCGCTGTCAAAAAGGCGTCCGCAGCTACGGTAGGACAAAAGGGAAAAATCTCTTTGGCGCGTTTTCGAAATAAGTAAATACATGTCTTTTTTTATTGATTGAAAAATATTGCACACATTACATATTCGTGTGTGAAAGTGGTGCATACTTAAAAACAGTCCAATATCCATTTAGAGAGACAGAGAGACTTAGAGAGACTTTAGAGAGACTTTTCTTAAATTGGACACATTTTCTACATTTGCCTTTGTTCACCTTTACAAACTGCACAAACTGAAAGCTCGTCTTATGACATGTATAAACTGTAAGGTCTTGGACGTGTTGAGTACAAACAGACCAGACATGAAATCAAGAAATCAAAGAGGCAAACAGTCGATTTAGAATAAATTACTGTAACATCAGTCAAACATGAAAAAATGTGGTAGAGACTTCATTTCATAGTCATTCAGACCCACATTTCCAGAGTGACATGCCTATAATAGGGAGGTACTAGGGATTTCATCGCATGGCTTGTAAAGCAGTGTTTATGGACCACTTTGGGGAGTTGATTTATGAAGGTAGTTCTCTATTTCAGGTATTGCCTAGATGGCGCCAAAGAGCAAGCGAGATTGGACAAGATAAAACGTATATATACATCAAACAAGCTTTAGCATCAAATTAAAGAATACAGAGAAAAGCAATATGCTTGTAACTACACAAAATATTAATGCTACTGGAATAGAATAAAGCATGTCTGTAAAGCTGCGGTTGGGCCTCAGTTGGCCGATCATTTGCAAGACGGATATTTTTTGCTATCTGAGTTGTTGTCTAATGTGTAATTATAGAGAGCTGGACTAACCAGCTGGCTCATGTTTAGCATTGGCCATTGGCTTAAAACTATTATTAGAAATGCTTACAGTATCACAGTGTTGTCATTGCTAGCCAATGCTGAGATACTGAGACATCCTGGTTGTAGCTCACTAGCAAGGTAACCTCGGCAACAATGTTGTACACAGGATTGTTGGATTAGCCTCTTAATAACCTTCATACGTTTATAGGTACTTTAAGTTAGGAGTGACATCTCTCTCTTATTTCTCCAAACAAGTTGTGTGAATCAAAATCCCTAGTTGGCTAGTTGTTGTTCAAGTTTTCAGTCTGCTGTAGTTATATTGTCTGTCAACCTGCCATATCACTGTTTTTTTTTTGGACCGTACAGTATTGTAAGCAATGGTAATTGCTATTGATACTACATTAAGTCAATGTCTTTACGTTGTGAGCTAAACACATGCTTGCCATTGACTTGTATTATTTATTCTTGCCCAGCATGTTCATTTAGAGGATAACATATCTTGAAAGGAGGAATATCCATGTTTGTTGATAAAAAAATTCAGTCACCATTAGGCACTGCCACTACTACACATCCAATCTCCAGTGACTCTGATAAATCAATAAATAAACTTCAATTAGTGCTGAACACAGCTGCTTGAATCCTAACTACAACTAAAAAATGTGAACACATTACCCCAGTACTAGCCTCTTTACACTGGCTACCTTTTAGGGTTAGGGCTGATTTTAAGGTTTTATTGTTAACCTACATCTCCTGAAAAAATTAAGAGACCACCGCATCTTTTTCTTTCCTTTCCAAAAAAGTCAAAAAGGAAGGTTTTGTGTGAGGAACAGAAAGGTTAAAATTAAGAGACCACTGCAAATTGAACGCTTCTGTTCCTCACTCAAAACTTTCCTTTTCAACTTTTTTGGAAAGGAAAGAAAAAGGTGCCATGGTCTCTTAATTTTTTCCGGAGCAGTATAAAGCAATACATGGACTTGTTCCTACTTACAGTACCTTGCTGAAATGATCCAGACATACATACCTACCCGTAACCTAAGTTTGCAAGATGCAGGCCTTCTACAGTACCTAGAATTTCTAAACAAACAGCCATGGCTTTCTCTCATAGAGCTCCACTACTGTGGAATGATCTGCCAATTAAGGTTAGAAATGTTGACTCAGTGCAAATTTTCAAGTGTCTACTAAAGACTTATCTCTTCAGCATGGTCTATGATTAAGTGCAGTCTGGCAGTCTTTATGCTGATATATTATTGGGTCATGGGAAGTAAGGTCAGTTCTCCTTCTCCACTGTAAATACTTGTAAACGTAAGGAATAAAAGAAAAATAACATTTTCCTTGTCTCCTGCTCCGTTTAAACTTAGGAGGACATGAAGTCTTGGCCCACACCTCCCGAGTACCAGGCTCTAAATACCCGTTGCTGCCCCTGTCCAAAATCCTCCTGGTTGTGTTGCAGATCAAGACGATACTTGACGATTCCAGCTGCCTGTCTGCTGAGCCTTGTCCATCTGATCATGCTTCTGACCTGGATTATGTTTTATAGACTGGACACAGCCCAAATGCATTTATTAATTATTACAACTTGTAATCTTAAAACGTTCACCCGGCACAGTCAGAAGAGGACAGGTCACCCCTCTGTGCCTGGTTCCTCTCTAGGTTTCTTCCTAAATTTCAGCCCCTCTTAGGGTGTTTTTCCTAGCCACTGTGCTTCAACACTGTTGTTCCTTGCTCCTTGGGGTTTCAGGCTGGGTGTTTTGAAAAAGCACTTTGTGACAACTGCTGATGTAAAAGGGCTTTATAAATGAATTTGATTGAATCAGCTGCCGCCACTGGTGAAGGACATCGCATGAATGGAAAGAACAAAAACCTTTGTGGTATGTACAATACTCAAAAAATTAAGGGAACATGTAACCATCACAGTATAACACCAAGTTAATTAAAGTTCAGGGATATCAATCTGTCCCATGAGGAAGCATAAGCGATTATGAATCCTTGTCACTTCTTTTGGTGCAAATGAAAGTGACAACAGGTGCGCTGGAGAGGCAACAGCCAGAGAACCACAAAAAAGGGAATAGTTTTGCAGGTGATGTTCACAGACAATTGCTCTCTCCTTATCCTTCTTGACTGATTTTCTCTAGTTTTGCAATTTGCTAGTGTCCTTGTCACTGATGGTAGCTTCCGTTGGTACCTGCAGCCCATTCAGGTTGCACAGGTAGTCCAGCTCCTCCAGGATGGGACATCCATATGTGCTGTCGCAAGAAGGTTTGCTGTGTCTCCCAGTACAGTCTCAAGAGCATGGAGGAGATACCAGGAGATGGGCCGTTACACGAGGAGAGCTGGACAGGGCAGTAGAAGGGCATCAACCCAGCAGCAGGACCAGTATCTGCTCCTTTGTGTGAGGAGGAACAGGAGGAGCACTGCCAGAGCCCTACAAAATGACCTCCAGCAGGCTACTGGTGTGCATGTTTCTGAACAAACTGTCAGAAACAGACTCCATGAGGGTAGCGTGAGGGCCCGGCGTCCTCTAGTGGAATCTGTGCTCACAGCCCAGCACCACGCAGCTCGATTGGCATTCGCCAGAGAACACCAAAATTGGCAGGTCCACCATTGGCGCCCTGTTCTTTTCACAGATGAGAACATGTGCACACTGAGCACATGACAGACAGGAAAGAGTCTGGAGACACCGTGATGAACGTCATGCTGCCTGCAACATCATCCAGCATGACTGTTTTGGCGGTGGGTCAGTGATTGTCTGGGGAGGCATATCCTTGGAGGGTCACACAGACCTTCACGTGCTAGCCGACAGTATCCTGACTGCTGTTAGGTACTGGGATGAAATCCTCAGACCCATCATCAGAGCTTATGCTTGTGCAGTGGGCCCTGGGTTCCTCCTTGTGCAGGACAATGCCTGGCCTCATGTGGCCAGAGTGTGTAGGCAGTTCCTGGATGACGAAGGCATTGATGCCATTGACTGGCCCTCACGTTCCCCAGACCTGAATCCAATTGAGAACCTCTGGGACGTTATGTATAGGTGCATCAGATGCCGCCGAGTAGCACCACAGACTGTCCAAGAGCTCATGATGCCCTCATCCAGGTCTGGGAGGAGATCCCCAAGGACACCATCCACCTTATCACCAGGAGCATGCCCAGACGTTGTCAGGAGTGGCTTCGGAGTGGCAGACCAAAATGGAACCAGCAGACACTAGGCCCTCTGTGGAACAAGATTGACAGGCCTGAGCTAGCCCGACTGTACCCTTCCTCTCCATCGGAACGTACCCTTCCTCTCCATCGGAATGTACCCTTCCTCTCCATCGGAACAGACCCATCCTCTCCATCGGAATGGACCCATTCTCTCCATCAGAACGGCCCATCCTCTCCATAATTTTTTACATATATGACGTGTAAATTCAATTTCCACTTGATTGACCTGTTGTTGTAGTTGTTTTGTTGTGGTCACTTTGCTTGAATACACAACCTTTCTTGAATACCTTGCTATCGGTTGAAAACCTGCTGTTGTAATGATTATGAGAATACAGACCTGGTGGTCTTGGGTGAGGACAGCTGGAACATGGCTTCATTCACCACATAGCCTACATAAATAGGCTGCGCCACGCCTTGCAAGACAACTTACCGGACAGACACTGATAAAGAGTGGGTTGGAGGGAGGTGAGAAAGAGATGGAGAGTAACTTAGAGAGAAGGGAGAAACGGAGAGAGAAATAGAGTGAGAACAAGAGAGAAACTGAGAGAAAAATTGAGAGAGATAGAAAGACAGAGAAATGGAGAAAAGAGAGAGAGTGAGAATTGATAAATAAAAACACAGAGAGAGAGCAAGGAACAGAGGGAGGGAGTCTATTTTTTCTCACCAAAACAATTATAGCTAGCACAACGTCATTCTGGGCAACTGCCTCATTGCCCAGCGATTGCACCTCCGACAGTCCATCCTGCTACCCGGCAAAACGTGGCCATGTCACTCAAACTCCGACTGGTGCGATGGACATTGTTGCGGGCTAAAGTCATGCCATCCGACACGTTTAATTGGTGGCCGGGAAAAACAAGGATATAGGGGACGACATTCAGACAGTGACCCTGTTGTGCTGATGTTCTGGGGCCCACCGCACGGCAGCACAGCTCTCCCTTTGTCTCTCTCTCTATCTGTTTCTATCTCTCTCTTCTATGATGAGTGTCCTGTCGACGGTGATTAAAGATTACAATCAACGGTCTGGATGTGATCCTTAATTGCCCCGTCACACTCACAGTCAAGGGACAGGGAGGCTACAGCGATAAAGGGCTAGACACCCCTGGCATCCGACTGACTACGGGAGTTATTTTTATGGCTACGTGTCTTCTCTGACAACACATTTTATCTGGGTGATCGACACAGGCTAAACAGCCAACTCTGCGGTGGTGTCTGCCTCTTCGTAGCAGTGTTTTTCCCAAGTCTGGCTCGTGCTGTCTGGTAAGTAGCCCCGGGTCTTGTTCTGTTGCGGCTGGTATGTTTGGTGTGACACTGTGTGTCACTGTGTGTCAGTGTATAATGGCAGACAGCCAGAGTAACCGGCGATGACGGTATTAGTTTTGCTGGTACTGATTCAAACTATTCAGGATGTATAGGCTGTTGTGTGTAGTAACAATAGCTGGCTGCATTCAGACATGTTGCATCACTGCTTGGAGAGGTGCAGTCAAGTATGATCTGGGGTTAAATAGATACTTTGGGAGTAATTTGCAATTTTTTTTACCCAGTTTTTCTTCCCAATTCTGTGGTATCCAATTGTTGCTTCATCGCGTTGACACCTAGCACACTTAAGACAGTCAATGTCGAGATATGTCTCATCCGCTGTCATTCTGGTTCTTATAACACTTTTTGCTCAGGCAGGAAGTTTTTACCGGAAAGCACTCTTAGGCCTTAGACGTTTGAGATGGTTATGGTTGTAAAGAGAGGTTTGAGATGGTTAGGGTGTGAAGATAGAGGTTTGAGATGGTTAGAGTCTGAAGATAGAGGTTTGAGATGGTTAGAGTCTGAAGATAGAGGTTTGAGATGGTTAGGGTCTGAAGATAGAGGTTTGAGATGGTTAGGGTCTGAAGACAGAGGTTTGAGATGGTTCGGGTCTGAAGATAGAGGATTGAGATGATTAGGGTCTGAAAATACTGGCTTGAGATGGTTAGGGTCTGAAGATAGAGGTTTGAGATGGTCAGGGTCTGAAGATATAGATGTTGAGGTGGTTAGGGTTTGAATATAGAGGTTTGAGATGGTTATGATCTGAACATAGAGGTTTGAGATGGTTACAATTTGAAGATAGAGGTTTGAGATGGTTAGGGTCTGAAGATACAGGTTTGAGATGATTAGGGTCTGACGATAGAGGTTTGAGATGGTTAGGGTCTGAAGATAGAGGTTTGAGATGGTGAGGGTCTGAAGATAGAGGTTTGAGATGATTAGGGTCTGAAGATAGAGGTTTGAGATGATTAGGGTCTGACGATAGAGGTTTGAGATGGTTAGGGTCTGAAGATAGAGGTTTGAGATGGTTAGGGTCTGAAGATAGAGGTTTGAGATGATTAGGGTCTGAAGATAGAGGTTTGAGATGATTAGGGTGTGAAGATAGAGGCTTGAGATGGTTTGGGTTTGAAGATAGAGGTTTGAGGTGGTTAGGGTCTGAAGATGGGGTGTAAGGTGGTTAGGGTCTGAAGATAGAGGTTTGAGGGGGTTCTGGTCAGTTGAACCTCCTTCCAGAGTGAGTAGTTTGGTTGAGTTTCCCCTCAACATGTTGGTCAAACAGGGCTAATGGTTTAATACCCCTGCAACTGTAAATACATGACAGAACCCATCTGTTCACTGTGTGTGTGTGTGTGTGTGTGTGCGTGCGTGCGTGCGTGCGTGCGTGCATGTGTGTGTGTGAGTGTGAGAGAATGTGTGTGTGTGTGCTGTATCTAATTTCTCAGGACAGATGCACGTCTCTGTATGAATGCAAACTCTCTATTCTGAATTAGCTCTCTCTTGCTCTGTCTCTCTCCCTTACAATTCAATACTTATTTCTTTTTCAATTTCAGGGCTTTAGTTAACAGGGGAAAAATTTGTTAATATTGGCAAACAAGTGGTAAATGAGAAATCTATCCTGTCTCTCTTTTTTTCATTGTTTTCTCTCTCTATTTCTCCCTGTCTCTCTCCATTCCCACCTCTCTTTTTTTCACTATCGGTTTTCTCTATGTTCTCTCTCGTTCTTTCTCTCTGAGTGCTGAGAAGGGATAAATGATCACTTCAACCAGACGAGTGTCTCCTGACAAATCTGAAGTTCGGATTGCCTTCAGTCTTCACCAAGACTCAGGTAAGACACACACACACACACACACAAACACACACACATACACACACACACCTTACATCCTCCAGCCATTTTGCATTATGATCAATCAATCCAATTGATTATACGAATCCCTTTTTACATCAGCAGTTGTCACAAAGTGCTTTTTCAAAACACCCTGCCTGAAACTCCAAGGAGCAAGCAAAAACAGGGTTGATGCACAGTGGCTAGGAAAAACTCCCTAAAAGTGCCAAAACTAAGGAAGAAACCTAGAGAGGAACCAGGTTCTGAGGAGTGGCCAGTCCTCTTCTGGCTGTGCCGGGTAAACATTGTAATAATTAACAAATGCATGTGGGATGTGTCCAGAAGCTATAAAACATAATCCATGTCAGCAGCATGACCAGATGCACAAGGACAGAGACACCATCCAACCACAACCTGCATCCCCAGGCTAACATTTTCTTAAACGGTCATTGGATTGGATTGGTTTCCACATCCTGAAAAAAATAATTTTTCCTATATTCAACATATTGTTGCAGTCTAATGAAAACCATTTTAATTTGCCTTCAGTAAAGTGACACCAGATACTTCCCTCAGTTAATTCCAGTAACACCGTTAATGACTCGAAGACTGAGGACATTTTGGAGTGACCAAAAGCCAACAGATGCTCATCTGATATGTTGCTAGAACGAGTCTTCACACTAACGTGTTGTTCTGTTCCTGAGCACACACACACACATACATATACTGGCAATAACAGTTCCCGAATGAACAGCTTTGCTCCCCTTTAACAAGCCTTTCTCTTCTATGAACAGACAGACAGGTGTCTCTCTATTTCTGTTGGCCTGTGGTATCTTAAAAACAAACCCTCCACATCTCTCACACACACACACACACACATACACGCGTTCCAGTCAGGGTGCTTTAAAACCTGTGGGACAGGCATCAGGCTGGCAGCTGCAGCTTTGCCATGGTAGCATCAGGTTTCCTTCCTCACAGCCCCCCAAAATACACACACACACAAACACACACATACACACTTCTGCACTATGTGATTTACACTGAAGCTTTAGGACACTAGCCTATATTTAAAAGCATTTAACACACACACACCTACATGCTCACACAGACACACACACATGGGCAGTAATTCTGCTACCTGTATTTTAGAAACATAATGAAACCATGACTTTTTTTATGGAAATGTTTCATTCAGGTTTGGAGCTCATAATAAAGCCCATAATGCATTGCAGACATTTTTATGTTTGCATTTCGTTCATTTAATATCCCGAGCGATTAAAAGTTAGAGAAATCAACTAAAGTACCTAATCTTAACCATGACCCTAAACTTAACCGTAACCTTCCCCTCCAAACCCCATTACAACCCTAACCCTAAACTTAACCCCAAGCCCTTTAGAAGCCTATTATAAAAGTGGGGACTGGCAAAATGATCTCCTTACTAGTCAGCTTAACATGAGCAATTATTTCTTGTCCAGATGTAATACTCACACACACATCATATGAGCCTTGTACTGCAACTGTTTAAGTTGGCCTGTAATAGGAGTGACCATATAATTCTATGGGACGGAGTTCAGTGACTAAAGTATTTGTCAATGTCACTGGTGACTGGCTAGCTGACTCATTAGCTTACTGACTGACTAGCAGACTGACTTGCTGGCCGATTGATTAACTTGCCGGCTGGCTGATTAGTTGCCTGACTAGCTGAATGACTGACTAGTCAACAGACTGACTAGCTGAATGACTGAATCAACTGTTTTTAGAACTTTGCAACATCTCAGTATTCTAGAATTCCAACAGGACACAAATGATGAGGAAAAACATCTGTCTTTCCTCCTGTCTTTCTTTCCGCTTGTCTGTCTTTCTGTCTGTCCATCCACCTGTCTGACTGTCCGTCTGTTTGTCTGTCCATCTGTCTGTCTCTCTTTCCGCTCATCATTGGCCTGTTAAAGAACCATTCTGACAGAAGGAGAAGGCAGTGTATTTCTTTAGTGTTTTTCTCAACTCTCCAACCATTAAAAAAATAATCTAGAAATATTCAGAAGCCCCTGTGGATGTATCTCAGGGAGATGGTCAGTGTTGTTACAGTGTGTGATGCAATCATGTCAAGGTGCCTTAGGTAGACCAAAGCTGGACTTACAATCCAGGAGATAGACTGGCTGGCTGACTGACTGGTTGACATACTGAGTTGCTGGCTGTCTTACTGGTTGGCTGACTGAATGGTTGACATACTGAGTTGCTGACTGTCTTACTGAGTGGCTGACTGACTGGTTGACATACTAAGTTGCTGGCCGTCTTACTGGTTGACTGACTGACTGGTTGACTAACTGCATAACAAGGTAGGGACTAGGAAGTGTTCTAGCAAAGCTGGCATGTACTGGTTCTGTAGTTTTTCTAAAGTGGTCTAGCAGAGCTGTTATGTACTGGTTCTGTAGTAGTTCTAAAGGGGTCTAGCAGAGCTGTTATGCACTGGTCCAGTAGTGGTTCTAAAGGGGTCTAGCAGAGCTGTTATGTACTGGTTCTGTAGTGGCTCTAAAGTGGTCTAGCAGAGCTGTTATGCACTGGTCCTGTTGTGGTTCTAAAGGGGTCTAGCCGAGCTGTTGTGTGCTGGTTCTGTAGTGGTTCTAAAGTGGTTTAGCAGAGCTGTTATACAGTGGTTATGTAGTGGTTCCATGCCATGGTGAGTTAGATATTCAACACCATATTCCTCATTCTTAACACTCATTAACATTTTGACAATATTGATCTCCTTTCTTTCATCAGAATTCAAAGATGTGGTGGAGTCAGCTCCTTCATTTCCTGACCTGGAACAGAGACTACAGGTGAGGAGAGAGACAGAGGAGACAAGGGTCCACAAGGAGAGGAGGGTACACAAAGAGGACACATTTGAGAATCTCCCATGTGTCTCTGTCCCTTTAGTGAAGAAGTCCTCATATAGATACAGTGGTCTGAGAATAGCTGCTGTTGTTGCACTGATGGACGCAATACACATATAAATACATTACACAGGAACAGACACCCCTATTCTAGGTTCTGCACACCTTGTCCGGGTTCAGGGTTTTGATCCAACTGGTTTAAATAACTAAAGACTATGCTAATTGTACTGACTGAATCAGATGTGTTACTGCTAGAACAAAAACCTGCACCCATACATAGAGCCCACCCATGCGCACAGCATTTCAGAGTGCTGCAGATCTAGGATTAGCATGGAAAAAAATATGAAAATACCTCTTTACACTGCTGTAACTCCCTCTGGGGAAGAGCATCTGATATATTATTTGTAATTGTAATGATCTAGGATCAGTTTTGTCTTATTAAGGTCACAATGAATGATATTTTATGGACTGATGCTGGATTAGTGTCTTTACTCTGAAATGCTTGTGGATACGAGGTGGGGTCCACTCCTCGTTAATTCCAGTCAAGTAAGCCTCCTAAATGTCCATCATGGAAAAGCATTAAAGATCTTCGGATTAGGAATTTCATGGTTGTGCTTCATAGATTATCTGGATGTGAATTGACACCCATCATTCCTGTGGAGACGTGCTGCCCTCATACACCAGGGTGCACCATATTCACACTGCCCTCAAACACCAGGGGGCAGCAGATTCCTGTGATGTTTGGAGGGGAGGAGGGAACGCTATGAAGAGGAGTGGAGGGAAACAAACATATACACACACACACACACACACACACACACACACACACACAGATACACACACACAGACACGCAGACACAGACACACACACAGAGACACACACACACAGACACACACACTGTAGTATTAGGGTTAGACTGTAGTATTATGGTTAGGGTTGGAGTGTAGTATTATGGTTAGACTAGTATTATGGCTAGGGTTAGGCTGTAGTATTATGGTTAGACTGTAGTATTATGGTTAGGGTTGGAGTGTAGTATTATGGTTAGACTGTAGTATTATGGCTAGGGTTAGACTGTAGTATTATGGTTAGGGTTAGATTGTAGTATTAGGATTAGACTGTAGTATTATGGTTAGGGTTAGAATGGAGTATTAGGGTTAGACTGCAGTATTAGGGTTAGACTGGAGTATTAGGGTTAGGGTTAGACTGTAATATTACAGTTAGGGTTAGGGTTAGACTGGAGTATTAGGGTTAGACTGGAGTATTAGGGTTAGGGTTAGACTGTAGTATTACAGTTAAGATTAGACTGGAGTATTAGTGTTAGACTGTTGTATTAGGATTAGACTGTAGTATTAGGATTAGGGTTAGACTGGAGTATTAGTGTTAGACTGTAGTATTACAGTTAGGGTTAGACTGTAGTATTACAGTTAGGGTTAGACTGTAGTATTAGGGTCAGACTGTAGTATTATGGTTAGGGTTAGACTGTAGTATTAGGGTTAGACTGTAGTATTAGGGTTAGACTGTAGTATTAGGGTTAGGTTAGGACTTTAGTATTAGGGTTAGATTGCAGTATTAGGATTAGAGTTAGACTGGAGTATTAGGATTAGACTGGAGTATTAGGGTTAGGGTTAGACTGTAGTATTAGGGTTAGGCTGTAGTATTATGGTTAGACTGTAGTATTATGGTTAGGGTTAGACTGTAGTATTATGGTTAGGGTTCGACTGTAGTATTAGAGTTAGACTGTAGTATTATGGTTAGGGTTAGACTGTAGTATTATGGTTAGACTGTAGTATTATGGTTAGGGTTAGACTGTAGTATTAGAGTTAAGATTAGACTGTACTATTAGGGTTAGGCTTAGACTGTAGTATTACGTGAGACTGCAGTATTAGGATTAGACTGTAGTATTAGGGTCAGACTGTAGTATTATGGTTAGGGTTAGACTGTAGTATTAGAGTTAGGGTTAGACTGTAGTATTAGGGTTAGACTGTAGTATTATGGTTAGGGTTAGACTGTAGTATTAGAGTTAAGATTAGACTGTACTATTAGGGTTAGGCTTAGACTGTAGTATTACGTGAGACTGCAGTATTAGGATTAGACTGTAGTATTAGGGTCAGACTGTAGTATTAGGGTTAGGTTTAGACTGTAGTATTAGGGTTAGATTGCAGTATTAGGATTAGAGTTAGACTGGAGTATTAGGATTAGACTGGAGTATTAGGGTTAGGGTTAGACTGTAGTATTAGGGTTAGGGTTAGACTGTAGTATTATGGTTAGGGTTAGACTGTAGTATTATGGTTAGGGTTTGACTGTAGTATTAGAGTTAGACTGTAGTATTATGGTTAGGGTTAGGCTGTAGTATTAGGGTTAGACTGTAGTATTATGGTTAGACTGTAGTATTATGGTTAGGGTTAGACTGTAGTATTATGGTTAGGGTTAGACTGTAGTATTATGGTTAGGGTTTGACTGTAGTATTAGAGTTAGACTGTAGTATTATGGTTAGGGTTAGGCTGTAGTATTAGGGTTAGACTGTAGTATTATGGTTAGACTGTAGTATTATGGTTAGGGTTAGGGTGTAGTATTAGGGTTAGACTGTAGTATTATGGTTAGACTGTAGTATTATGGTTAGGGTTAGACTGTAGTATTAGAGTTAAGATTAGACTGTAGTATTAGGGTTAGACTGTACTATTAGGGTTAGGCTTAGACTGTAGTATTACGTTAGACTGCAGTATTAGGATTAGACTGTAGTATTAGGATTAGGGTTAGACTGTAGTATTGGGGTTAGACTGTAGTTTTAGGATTAGGGTCAGATTGTAGTATTAGGGTTAGGGTTAAACTGTAGTATTAGGGTTAAACTGTAGTATTAGGCTTAGGGTTAAACTGTAGTATTAGGATTAGACTGTAGTATTAGGCTTAGGGTTAAACTGTAGTATTAGGGTTAGACTGTAGTATTAGGATTACACTGTAGTATTAGGGTTAGGGTTAGACTGTAATATTATGGTATATAAACCCGGATGTTATTTGTTGACTGCAGCCGGTGCCACCCTGTTCCTCTTTGAGGGAATCTGTCCAGCTGTACAAGGACCACTGCAGGATGGCCAAGGAGTTCTACCAGGTTAAACACGAGATCTCAGTGCTCGAAGATCGCAAGTAAGTCACCGTGACTGCAGCTTTGCCTGATGAGAAAAACCAGTGCAACTCTCCTCATCAAGTTCTGGCACTCAGATACACCAGGTGTAGGGCTGGCCAGCATGTTTATTTTCAGGCAAGCCTTAGCTGGGGGGCAGAATTCTGTCAGACAGGGCAGTCAAACATATTTTTTTACTTTGTTTATTGTGTTGCTAGACCTGTTTTGCTTGACCTGCTGGACCTCTGATCTAGGGTAATAGGGGTCAGCAATGATCTTTCCTGCATACTTCCTAGACCTAGAGTCACGCAGGGCTGTGGTGGCATCTGAAAACATGCGTTGCAGTCCTCCGTTGCAGACAAGCGGAGACCTATACCCGACATGAATAGGGGGTGGACTCTACGATTGGTGCGGTTCAAGTCGGGTCAGGATAGACTGTTTCTTCGGCAGCCACAAGTGGTACCCTCGGCTGTGTCTTCTTAATGACCGCCGTGGTGTTTAACTCTCACCTGAGATTGTGGAACGGCTCCATCGAGAGTCTCAAGACGGAGGGTTGAGGGGCTTTCCCAGAAGTCAAGCACCACCCCCACCACCTCAGTCTGTGTCTCACACACTCTCCAGCGTGATGCAATAGTGGTGTTTGTCACAGTCTGTGGCAAGACATTCCACAGCATACGATCAACCGCCTGGGGATCTCCTTACAAATCATCCTGCTGCCTGGGTAAAAATAGGGTTGCATCATGACAAACACACACCCACACACAAACACAACACACACGCACACACACACACACAAACACAACACACACACAAACACAACACACACACACACACACACATACACACACACACAAACACAACACAGACACACAGACACACACACACACACACACACAACACACACAACAAACACAAACCACACAAACACTCACACACACACAACACACACACAAATCACACAAACACACACACAACACACACACACACAAACCACACAATCACACACACACACAAACCACACAAACACACACACACACACAGGCAGTTTGAAAATCAAAACTCAACAGAGAGACACACCTTCTGGGGGTTCAGTGTGACTGAAAACATTGGGCGTTACACTGAGACTTGACAGCTGAGCGGGAAGAGACAACACCAGTCATCTTTTTGACTGATCCTGGGTTGGCCGAGTGGTAGTCGGTCAGAACCTGAATTCCATATTCAGACCCCATCAACTACACTCAAATGGATTCAGTTTATGTTTTTCTCATCAATCTACATGCAACACCCCATGACTAAGCAAAAGACAGTTTTGTTTGGTTATTTTTTGCTAGAAATGCATTCAAAAATATATAACTACAAACGTCTAATTGACATAGACCTTTTTCTATGACACTGAAATTTGAGCTCAGGTGTTTCATCTGAACATATTTTTGAATTATCTACAACTTGATGGACATTATTTGGAAAGACACAACTGTATATAAGTTCCCACAGTTAATAGTGCGTGTCAGAGCAAAAACCAAACCACGAGGTTAAAGGAATTGTCCATAGAACTCAGAGAAAGGACTGTGTGGTGGCACTGGTCTGGGGAAGGCGTAGCAAAACCTTTGTGCAGCACTGAAGGTCCAAGAGAAAGCAATGGCCTCCATCATTCTTACATGGAAGAAGTTTGAAACCCCCACCACTATTCCTAGAGCTGGCTGCCCATCTAAACAGACCAATCGGAGAGAAGGACCTGGTGGTCACACTGACAGAGCTCCAGAGTTCCTGTGTGGACATAAGAGACCCTTCTAGAAGGACAACCAACACTGCAGCCCTCCAACAATCAGGCCTTGATGGTAGAGTGGCCCGACAGAAGCCACTCCTCAGTAAAAGAGTCTTGAAACCCTGCTGAGTCCTCTAGGTGCCAAGCGAGCTGTAACATGACAGAAGGAGTAAAACGTGACAGGGGCTGAACGCACTGTGACTCTCACTTCAAACTCATTCAGAGCAACAAGGTCCTGCAGTTACATGTCCTGTTGAACCCAATTCAAAGCTTCATAACAAAAACGTTTACTCTCCATTTTCTTTGAAAACTCTAAATACCATTGTCTCAAAATTAAATGCAGTATGTCTTTAGATGCGACTGTGACTAAATGATTGTCTTTACCAAAGTTTTATATAAATTCTATTGATTCTAATGTTTTTTTAAAATCTTGTAATAACACATGTTACAAAGTCTGTGAAATACTTGTATATACTGAAAATATTTTTAATAGAATAACAATACTGGTGTTATTGTAAATCTCTGATCATACTTTAAAATCATCCCACATAAAGTGTACCTAGAATTAACAGTTCTGTATTTGTGTGTGTGTGTGTGTGTGTGTGTGTGTGTGTGTGTGTGTGTGTGTGTTTGTGTGTGGCAAGGAGGGTTGTTATAAAGGATTGCAACACACACACACACCGCAGTCCAAAGACCATAGTTTCTCTAATAAGTGAGTTGGCATTGCACCAGAATGTATTGCATCAGAACACCACCTAGTCCCTCCACGTATCTAACCTTCATTTAAACCAAGAAGTAGCTTTAGAACAAACATCTGGCATGGAAGGTAACAGTGG
>JACXGI010003912.1:6331-20064 GCA_016801175.1 Esox masquinongy
GAGTGTGAGAAACTCCAACCAGACCAAGACCCACACATTCATATGTAGATTTGGGACTATATATAGGAGACATGAAGCCAGTAGAGTCAGATTCACTTTACACAGAGACCCCTAGAGAACAGACACAGACATGGTACCTACAATCACCTCAGCCAGGATCTACTCTAAGGAGCACCTGACTCTGACAAACAAGGTAAATTCAGATTACAATTTGCTTCATTGTTTATTTCTCAATAAAATGTCATCCATTTATCTCACATCTGATACATTTTTGAACAATGTTATTAATGAGTGTCCTCTTCTCTTCTTGCAGTTAAGAAAGCCAGTGGTTGAGAAGTTACGCAGAGATCGTATCAACAGCAGCATTGAACAACTCAAGTCTCTGTTGTGTCCAGAGATCCTCAATCATCCACCCGACTCCAAGCTGGAGAAAGCTGACATCCTGGAGATGACAGTTTGTTACCTGAGATAACAGCAACAGAACCAGACAGGAAGCTCCTCCTCCTGTTCAGCACCTGTCAATCAGGGTTACTCCAGGTGTGTCCAAGAGATTGCTAACTTCCTGTCCAAAGATGAGGTGAAGACACAGTCCCAGAGAAGACTGCTGAGCCACTTCCAGAGCCTGCAGCCCTCCTCTGATAAGAACAGGAGGGAGAGCGACCTGCCTCAGCTGAGCTCCTCAGACCAGCACAGCATCAGCAAAGAGAGGAGTCCAGTCAACAGCGCCCTCTGGAGGCCCTGGTAGAGTCTTACAGACTGAAGATCCACTCTCAGACAAACAGTGGACCATGTTGGTCTAACATTAATATCATGGACAGTATTGACAACAGGAAGACATCCTTTACCTCTTCTGTTTATGCAGGACTTTTACAAGTCTTGGTGTTGTTGACATTTATACATTTTGCTGTAATGCAGTTCTAAATGTTTTCAGTGAAAATGTTCTAATCTATACGAACTACATTTTGTAGTGTTTACTGAAAATATCATAACGTTTGTGTTTTTGGAAATGTGATCAATATATTTGTCATGAAACGTTTTATTTCAATTGTACTAAATTAGTTAAATTGATGAACACCAGATTTTTGTGAGGTTGTGAATTAAATCCTAATGTTTATTTTGTGAAACTTGTTAACATTGTTGATCATGTGTTTATATATGATCAATAATAGGTATATTGATCTTCAATGAGGATTTCTAACCCAAAATGGTTTTCACATTATCAATACGTTTGTGATTATAAATTATAAATGTGTTTTTAATATTTTACCACTCCGTTTGTGTAGTGATATTGTCACATTGACAGTGTATTGATCATCGATCATCTTGAGATACAGAATCACTGTTCCTCCATGAGGATTATTTATACTAACTGATTATCATACCAGTTATCATCTCTGTGATTAGAGATTATTGATCTGTTTTAAGATTACACTTTGTGTCAAATGTCACATTATAATGATGATGAGGACAATAATGTCTACTTTACTGTTAATATGATATTTCTCATTGCTAAGCCTCTTGTTTATTTTAAAGAATGATGTTGTCTTTTAGAAAGACAGTAACTGTTGATACTACACTCTGATAGAGTATCGTGTCTTGTGCTGATTTCTTAGCACTTTATTTTCATTTGCAACATTTACTCTTATCAGTTTTATGATATGACTCATTGAGTTAGTGTGAATAAATTGAAAAATCATCAAATTACATTTTCTTGTATGTTATTTCATTACGCTTCCGCAGAAATAAGCTCGGAGACGAGACTATTTATTATTCATTTAAAATGTTTCACATGGCAACCTGCTAGACTATGGGTCTAATCAAATTAAACATCCCTTTAGCGTTTACAGTATTGTGAATAATTATCTGTACAAAGGCGGAACAGACCCATGTTGAAATAATTACACATTATTTACCTCATCGTGCTTTTAAAATCTACAGAAGAAAATAAAATACATTTCTAATCATACATTTTTACTTTACAGGAATTGGTATGATACATGACAGCAGATTTAAGTTAAGGTGTTCACGCTTTGTAGTTATGGGGTGTTGTGTGTGGATTGCTGGAAAATTAAGTGTCCGTTGCATTAGGAAACACAATGGGCATAATTAGAATTGAGTAAAACTGCTTTTGAATAGTATACTTCAAACACGTGGAATGCCAATCAGAATGAATGTTTAGCAATTTAAA
This sequence comes from Esox masquinongy, assembly GCA_016801175.1. NCBI lineage: Eukaryota > Metazoa > Chordata > Actinopteri > Esociformes > Esocidae > Esox > Esox masquinongy. Next base: position 8,520 of record JACXGI010003912.1, read on the forward strand.
TGTCTGACAAATTTACTTTTTACTGTTAATTGTGTTTCTTTATGGTGTAAACTTTTATATTTCCATTTTGTATGTTTTTACAGTAGAACAGGGCTCAGCGAAAAGAGAACTGCGTCTCAGTTGACATCTCCGTATAAAGGTATTATAATGATAAAATGACTGGAGGTTACAAACAAGTCTGACGGAGGTCAGTGTCTCAAAGAGTGGTGCACAGAACGTGTCCTGGACTAGTTTCAGTACCCATGCCTGGCTGAAAGTTCCGACCACTGGACTAAGCCATCACGACCCACGAAGAACCGACCCACCAGGGAAGCGACTAATAAAGTGGATATCAAAAGCAAGCACAACTTTACGAAAAATGCACATTTGGTTTATGTAAAGGGTGACATCAAATCAAATCACATCAGACGGATAATGACGCTGACAAATAACAACGGTCGAAGCCTTGGTTCCATGAGGATTGTAACTGCGTTTATAGTTAACCAATTACGTTCCAAATCCTCCACAAAGGTCATTTGTAGTCACTTGACATCAAAGGAAGTGATTCTGATTCTGAACTCTAAATAAAATCAGCTGTTCCTGTAGGATGTCCTTGAAGGTTTCTTGGTTGCATTTTGCAGAAATAGCCGTAGTCCACAAGGAGCTAACAAAAGATCTGCTGTATCAAATTACTAAAAGGTGCAGATCAGGAGAGCAATATAAAAGAATCCCGAAGGCATTGCATTCAGTCATGGCCGAAGGTATTGGCACCCTCGCACTTTTTCCCAATAACTCACAATTGTATCTAAAAATACGTTGAAGTTGACCTAAGTGTTCAGTCTCCTCAATTCTGTATTTCACAGTTAATATTTCAGAACCTTTCTTGTTGAATTAGAACCTAATATATCCTTAGAGACATATTATCGAATCCTTATAGATGCATTATCTAACAGAAAATAAACTGAAACAGCATTAACAAAATGATTGACACCCAAGACCCATGACCTTCGACCCATGGTGCTTTCTGAAATTGGGCTTGACGTAGCGCTCCAAAACGCCTTTGTATTCTCCAGACTTCATGATGCCATGCACAGGTTCAAGGCTCCCAGCAACTCAAGCAAAATGTGCTTCCGCAAAATATTACTGAGAGGTGTGTACATGTACACAACCAAGGACATGCCAGGTTTTTCAGTTTTTTTCCCCAGATAAATTATTCATTTGTTTTTCTCTTAAATATTGTTACATACAAGACCGTATTAAAGGTGAAAAAAGCCTGACATTATTTGGCTTGATTTTACCCTTTACATAAACAAAAGCTTTTTCTAGAAGGCTGGGTATACATTGATATTCTGTGATCAGTTTGTACATATACCTCACTAACTACTATAGGTTGTACCTGGTATACTTCTGTTACCTTATTTTGAATTTTAACATCTCATATCCACAGCTCCGGGGAAAATTAAGAGACCACTGCACCTTTTTCTTTCCTTTCCAAAAAAAGTTGAAAAGGAAGGTTTTGAGTGAGAAACAGAAGGGTTAAAATTAAGAGACCACTGCAAATTGAATGCTTCTGTTCCTCACTCAAAAACTTCCTTTTCTACTTTTCTACGTTTTTGGAAAGGAAAGAAAAAGGTGCAGTGGTCTCTTAATTTTTTCCGGAGCTGTATCTTATAGAATTACGGTCTGTCAGTGTATTAGACCGTCCATGTGTACCACTCACCCCAGGGATGGTCCCTCGTTTAACCTTCTAGGTGACAATAAATTGTACTACAACAGATGACCGTAGGTCAGAGATGGTGGTCTTAATATATGGGGACCACATTTTACTAACACCCTGTTTATTATGAGTAGTCCAGGGAGTAACTGGTAAGATAAAGATCCTGGTGTTCCTTTTAAATGTCTTCTGCTCTGACAGTATACATACCGTAGTGTTGGATTTACACTGTTGTTTTGTTTTCTAATCTCCCGTGCTTCCTATATATGTAGGTGTCTTTACTCAGGTAGAGATCCATGCCTAGCAACACATCTCTCCATGCTGCATGAAAACTTAATAAAGAACTCAGCTGTACTTTGTTAATAAGGTGTCCTGGGTTTGGTTTTAATTCCACAACAACACTTAAAATCCTCCACGTTCTTAAAAGCTCACGTCTTCCAATCTCTCTTTTCAGTAGCCCACTTCTGTCCAGTTATGTAATTCATAATGGACACATTTTACCAATAAAGGATTTTCATTTGACACTGGTCTTGAGTCTTTCGTCTCTCTGGGGTTTGAGGTAAAATCTTTGTCCATCAAGTCCTACTTTACAACAAGTGATGCCTGGGAAAGGCCTGTATAGCACTGCTAAGCTTGGCACTGTGAGGGTGAAGCAAGTTGTGCGTCATGACAGTGATCCGACAATAGTGTCGCTCTGTCTCTCAGAGACGTGTGGCAGAGGGCGTGGCCTCTCAGACTCTGGGAGTTGGCTGATGTTATCTATATGGGAGACAGGCCAGTCAGTCAAAGAGCAGAACAGTTTTAAACATAGTGCCCCATCAACTTCAAATAATTAGTTTCTATTTTAAGACAACAGAACAACCTAGACAAATTAATGGTAAAATAAAGCTTTACTTATACATGCAGGCCAGTACAATTGAAGGAGGGGGAAAGTTTGCTTTTACTATAAGTGATCAAATGTTGTTAAATGGAACAACTATGGCCAAATGAATGCCTACCTTAACCAGGACATAGTCTCCAGGGTTAATGGGGGCAGTGTCAGCATCAGTGGGCGTGTCAGTGTTGTGACCAGCCCCTTCCCGCCGAGGGAAGATCACCTTCACATTCCCATCGTTCCTGCCATACAGGTCCTGGTCTGATCTCTTACTCTCCTGGAGACGAGAACAACGTGGGACAATTCCGTTATTTCAGTTTGACTGTTTTCCCCCCCTGATTTGACCAGGTAACGTTGAATTGTTGCCAGCTTGACCAACTATCAAGCTATGTCTATTCACCCTGGTTTAATTGATCCAATAAAAACATTAGCAAGCCTACAAAGTTTATAGGAACAGTGATAAGTTTCCCTCCATCAGGATAAGCAGAAAGGAAAAACACTGGGCTCTGATACGAAGTGTGTGCCAACAACGGCAGGAAACGCGTGCAGTACTCACGCCCTCCACTAGGACGAGCTGTGTACTGCCAACAAGCGCGGCGTTGACCTTGGCGGCCTCCTCCCTGAACACGCCGATGAGCTCCTCCAGCCGCCGCTGCTTTAGCTCGGCTGGCACGTCGTCCTGAAGACGATGGAACGCGTGGGTTTTCTGGGGAATGAGGACACATGGTTGTCATCTTTGTGGTGTACACGTTAACACAAAACATTTGGTTTACTTACTAAGATATTATCTACGAGAAGCCTGGAACACAACTTTAACACAACCTTATGGGCCCGAGAAACAAAATAAGGTTCTGAAACCCCCGCTTCACAGCAGAGGCACTGGTATACAACACAGAGCCGTGTCCAGCCTGTGAACTGTGTCGCACTTACGTTCCTCATGCTGTAGGCGAACAGGAAGCCCACGTTGTAGCGCACCTCCCGGATCAGAGACAAGGTCTCCAGGTGGTCCTCCTCCATCTCCCCGCAGAACCCCGAGATGAAGTCACTGCTCAGGCTCACCCCTGAGAGACACCGACACAGTACGGACCCGTCACCGACCAATCACATTCCGCTGCCACCAGAGACTGTCCGTCACAATGAAACACACAGACACGTGGAGGCGGTCTACCTGGGACGAGCCTCTTGACGTTCTCCACCAGCTCCAGGTAGGCCTCGCGGGTGTAGCTACACATGGCGAAACGGGACAGAGTTAAAACAACGACTGGAGGTTTTCAGGACCAAAGTGGGAAGGATAAGAGTGTGTTACCCCCGACGCATGGCCCCCAGGACCCGGCTGCTGCCACTCTGAGCCGGGAGGTGGATCTGCTTACAGACGTTGTCCCTCTCCGCGATCAGCTGCAACACCTGCCCAGAAAACACCAGGGTCGCAATGGAGGGAGTCCACTACAGTATACTGTACTACTGTCAAACAGTTACACTAACCCTACACAGAAAGGGTTGTTCAGCCGTGAAGGGTGGCACCACCCTTACGATCTAAAGCGGTATTGGAACGACAACGCGGTCACAGTGACATCAGTAGGCTTTTGGCCTGGCGTGTACCTCGTCAGGGAAGTCCTTGGGATGAGGAGAGGTGAACCTGATTCTCATCTCCGGGTCTACGAGGGACACCCTGTCCAACAGGTCGGCGAAGCGCAGGCCCCCGGGCCGGGCTCGGTACACGGTCCGGAATCCACGGCTCAGCTGGCTTGGCTCCGGACCGCAGAACAGTTTCTCGGACGTGTCCCTGTAGCTGTTCACGTTCTGACCTAACAGGGTCACTTCTTTCACTCCCTGGGGGAAACGCCAACGTTCATGCTAAGTGTAGGCAGTCTAAGGCCGGATAGAGTCCGTTAACGCAGAAACAACAGCGCTGACTGTTCACCTGAGTGCGAACCACTGACCTGCTCAGACAGGACACGGACTTCCTCGAGGACGGACGCGACGGGGCGACTCCTCTCTCGACCTCGTGTGAACGGGACAACGCAGTAGCTGCACATGTTATCACAGCCGCGCATTATGGACCTAAAGAGCAAGCAGGCAGGCGGGGACACAAGGACGCGCGGTTAAGGTCAACATCCGGTTCTTCGGACGTCATAAAAAACCCAACTCGACGGAGCGTCAACGGCAGAGAACACACCGGAGTTCATTTGACCTGAAGAATAAACCCCAGCCCAGTCTTAGAAGAAGATGTGACAGAGGCACAGAGACACTCACACAAACGCGCCGTGACCGTGAAGGGAGCGTTGGACCGGCATTACGTCGGCATAGGTCTCCTCCAGAGACAGTAGCACGTTGCTAGCCTGCTGACCGCCGCGAGCCACAGACAAGAGGCGTGGGAGGTCCCGGTAGGCGTCCGGACCGGCCAGAACGTCCACCAGCTTCTCCCTCTCCAGCAGCTCGGACTTCAGCCTCTCTGCCATGCAACCTGGGGTGACACAAATACAGGGGTGAGTGTTGATTATTCAGTACTGGTTCAGAACAGACATCATGGGTCCAGGGGCGGTCCGCCGGTCTTAGCCGCCGCTTCCGGTGCATATGTACCGCTAGAACACGGGCTAGGACCCTGCACGCTGCTCTTTCATCGGGCACCCTCCGTATCTACACCCACTGTCTCTGTCAATCGATGTCTCTATTCCATCTTCTTCAGTCCCAGATAATACTGAGAATGATTCACCTAAAACTCCAATTTTCATGGGGGCTCTGGTCTTCAAGCGTTTTTTCTTAATGGCTGTGAGTTGCCGTAGTCTGTTCCAGATTGTTTGTTCTGCTTTTTCTCTGTGAGGAGCAGAGCAGGCAAAACAAAGATTATTATGGAAGTTCTGCGAACAAAACAATATTGCCAAAAGATGCATATATTACCTTATAGAGCATGTAACCAAAAGGACAACATCAGCCTGGAAAATATTTTAGAATGAATACAAGTTAAATGAAGAGATTCAAATAGATATGATCATTATAATCCATCTGAAAGATTTAGCGCATGTACCTCAGCAACATCACTTGTGCGTTGATATCCTTTCTTCTGCAGTATGGACCAGGCAATCTCTGTGTCATTGACATTCATCTGACAGCCATAAGTTTCAAAGCACACTGTCAAACACAGACAGTATAAGAAATTAATGAAAGACAAATAATATATGAAATAATATATGAATCAGTACGGGATGTTAGATTTGGTTATAATACACAAACCTGTTCTGGAATTCCCAATTTCTGAGTCCTCTGGAAGATAGGCATGTTTTTCATTGCAAATCAAATCATTAGTGATGGCTCGGGGTTTTTTGTTAGAGGATTCTTTCACAAAATCACGAAATTTTGGACCTGTGGCTATTTGAGTCTTGAATGTATCTACCCTGCTTCCCTTGTTAGAAGGAAGGCTAACTGGCTTTGAACAACAAATCCTATGTTGTTGCAAGCTCGATCTAAGAAACCATTGTTGTAAAGTAAGAAATAGAGGTCTCAAACGACCGGTGTTACTAGTCATGTTTGTCGCATTGTACTCAAGTTGACAGTTAAAAGGGATTATATAGCGCGATAATCATCTATCACCGAGGTGGGTACAGTAAACAAAGGTCCGCCTTTCAAATGCGTCCTCAAGCACGACCCATATACCAGTCCGCCTTCAACTGAATTCTTGAGAAAAGGTTCCACTGTAAATTGGCCCTCAGTGAAAATGCTGTCTGTGCAATTCAACGAATCTTTACCAGAGATATTGTATAAAGTATACTTGTCACATCTGTCTTTACAAAATACGGCATCATATTTTGCATGTATAAAATATATTTAAGACACAGATATATTTGAATAAATACAATACATACAAATAAAGATACAGCCATGTTGTAGAGACAAAATAAAAGTGGATATTGATAGTAGAATAAATAAAGTACCAGACCAATGAAAAAGAACGAGGGGTGAGGGATATAGGAGTGAGAGGGTGTGCGAGAGCAAAGAGGGGATAGAGAGAGACGGAGAGAGGAGAGAGAATTAACCATCAGAAGTGATGTCACTGCAGTGTTTGATGGGTTGGTTTATCAGGTTTATACAGAGGAGTGATATCCACACAAAGCTGTTGCAGCACTTCTCAGTTCAGTGGATATAGCGTCACCCCTCACACAAGAAGAGTGACTAACATGATGAAGTGACATAAAGGACCGCAGGAGAACCCACAGAATTAACAAAGGACAACTTTCAGGTAACTTTATGTTTCAAATATAAATGTTTTTGGGTGTCCATGATAACATTTATTTATAGGATGACATATATTGATATTGTGTCCGTCCCATTTTGGAAAATATACTATTTTCTATTGTTAACATCAATGGATGTTTAGTTTTCAAATGCAGTTTATACTAAATGCTCTCCTTCATTTTTTAATTTATTATAAGAAAGAAAGAAAGAAAGAAAGAAGAAAGGAACATAAAGTTATGCATTTATTGTATGAAGACATACTGGACAGCAAAATACAAAATACATATATTTTTTAATATCTCGCAACACTTAATAATATGCACTGTATTTTTCTCAATGTCTTAAAGTTTTAAATCTAACTCAAATTCCACATCGGGGACATCAGAGCAAGGGCCAAGTGGGGAGAACTGAAGATTCAGCGTTTTTTCTAATGAAATTTTAACACTGGCATTTCTTCTTTCAGTCCATTGTTTTCCAGAACTAGCCATGATGATGAAGAGAGCTGTACTGCTGGTGATAAGCTATCTGGTGATGTCTGCATCAGGCTCCCCGTACTTTCCATCTATTAGGTAAGAATCCAAACATTTTGCATGAGTGAAAATATATTTACATATGTCAAATAAATGTTCATAGCATGTGGCAAAAATGTTTAAACCAACATGTTAATTGGTCAAATATTTAACAAGGTGTGTATCAGATGAAAAATGTGTTTACTTTACTCTCAGTTTTATTTAAAGAGAAAAATCTCAGAAATGTTGTTTTAGATTAAATTTGTTGCACGAGTTAAGATTTTAAAGCACACTAACCTTAATGAACTTGAATCAGACAGTGCAATTCATGATTACATATTGGTTAGCTTAAAAACAAACAATACACAATCTACTGCATAGTGTCTCAGAACTCCATGGATAAAGATTATTAACACTGAAAAATATTATTTCATCTAATAACTGTCATGACAATTTATGGCTACAGTGATCAAACTAGTAGCAGTGTAAAGGGGAATAAAAAAACGGTGGTGCATATTCATGTTACAAGCGTTGATTAAGGTAATTTCTTTTAGATGAGAATCTTTGTCTATATCAGCCATCTCAAATCTGTCTTCCGATGATGTCACCTATTTCACTTTAATTTAGAATCAATTAGCTTAGGTGTGCATTTTCATTGCATTTCCTTTTGAGTGTCATTCGAAACGGCATGGGGCAACTTTGACATCAGACCACCATGACAACAACAAGCATTCCAAAAGTTGTGTTCTGATCTCTGGGAAACAGTGGCTAATCTCCCCAGGTAAAATATGGTACTGACCCTCTTGTTGGGCAGGCTAATGACGCCGGGCTTGAGTGGAATGATCCACACCTGAACCGTAGTTATCCCTCCTACTCCCCAGTCTCCTTGACCATGGGCCAGGCACACACAATACACATTGTCTCTCTCCGCTAGCTCCCCTTTCAAGAATTCAATTTCACCCTCTGCTGCTGAAAATGGATGTACGCTTCATCTCACTGATGGATGGTCTAACAATGGGATGGACATGAGCTGTGGTTTACAGACAAAGCTTGGATTCCTGTGAGAGGGCAGAGAGAAATAAAAAAATCATCGCAGCCAGCAGTCTGTCTCTGACCATGAAGCACTTAATCCGTCAAGGGTCAGTCTGTCTGGCATAGCTTGCCCTGTCTCCTTGCTATGCTAACAAGGTACAAGATGTCTGGATTAGTCTTCAAAATGTGTAAAATTTCACAGTATATTTATGGGTAAAGTATTAGGATATAACAAAAACAATTCTACTAAAAATGGTCACTTGACCTAAACTCAAATAATGGCAATTGAAATATGGTTGCAGTGTCACAGCACGCAAAACAAACAGCGTATGTTTCCCCATTCATACATCCTTAAGCCTTTTTTTAAAGGGGCACTACTAGCATAAAAATAGGTGAAAATGACCACTAGACATCTGCAGTTTGTTTTAAATGTATGTTTCAAATAATCTTTTTTCTACTAAATGAATCAGAGTGATTGACATATTCCCCATTTAAACATTCTCGCACCTCTATCAGTTCACAATTACTTGTAATCTCCTTGTACTCACTTTAGACACTCAATGGTTTATGATAGGAAGGATAGACAGTACTATCCTTCCTATCCTAAACCACCATGGACTAGCTGGTACTATACCAGTCTCATTCGGTAAGGGACGACTAGTTGGGGTCAAGTTGTGTTATTGTTTAGAGGCAGGATTCTACACAGTGACCCTTTAATAGCAGAAGTGTGTCCCTCAACAGTTATGACCATTGATACTGATCATAACGTGTTTTTGCCCAGGTTTGGTCAGAGGGACACGTCCATCCTGATGACATCATCCATAGGGCAGCCCATTCACCTGAGAGAAGAAAACAACTCTGCTCTGAGGCAACGAGCCGAGCTCCGGTCAGTCCCAGCCATCCATGGCTTTAGTTGTTATACGGTACAGGCGAATTGTATTAAGGCTATATGGGTTGACTAGCACATGTTTAACATTCTAGCCATGAAATGGTCTTTTGTGCTCCTTTCCATTGTTCATGTCAGATCAGGAAGACATGCAGATGCGATCTTCACCAATAGCTACAGGAAGGTTCTAGGTCAAATCTCGGCCAGGAAGTTCCTTCAGAGCATAATGGGAAAACGGCTCCAGTGAGTTCTGGGTTTACGTCCACTGACAGTGATGTATTTTATCGTGCAACACCATTAGAAATACAATTCCTTAAAAGTATACAGGCAAATGTTTTTACAGTACCGTTTCCTCATATTTTCAAGCTATAATGTAAAACGCCAGTCAGACATTTACGAGGACACCTATGAACAGGATCTGTCACCCATTCAAAGAAAACGGTTACAAAGGACAGCAAAACAATGTCAAGAAGCCAAGGTACACTCAGTATGCAGTTTTGAAATCTCTCCTGCCCTATGTCAGATAAGTGAAAGACAGTTATTTCCACATATACATTGCTAATTTTTAATCTGTGCACACAGATGAAGAAATGCATAGACAATTTGACTGATATAACCACGTAATGTTCTCTTCCAGATTCCAATGCCGTGAATGTAAGCAAGCAAAGGCAAGAAGGGTTTTTGAAACTTCGACCCTCAACATCCCTCTTCAATGACCTGAAAGAATGCCATGACACTTCATTTTTGTTTTCACAGAAGAAAATGTAATTTATCTATTAAAGCATTATGTGAAAGACAACAACACATTACTGCGTTCATACACTGTGGCAAATAGAATTCAACAAAAAAATTTAGTCTAACCACAGTTTTCATAAGAGATTTAATACAGTGCTTTAATTTTGCTTCCCTCCAAATAAAAATGCTATATGCACTATTATTTCAGGAATTAGATAAAATTATATAACTATAGGGCGTATTGAAATTGTAAAAAAAACGCAGTAAACTCAAATGAATCTCCATTTCTTCCTTTATTTCATTACAAAAACATCAGATTGACTAGGATTGCCCATCATCACTGTTGTTCTAGAGGGGTCTGGATCATGTTTTGAAAGGGAATATTTGTTCACACCCTCCATATGTAATTAATTTGAGACAGAATTCGGTAATATTACTGTCGCAAGATGAACATGGAACTGAAGCTACTGTCAAATACCTTCTATCAACAGGCCTTAGAAAAATCACTGGCTAACTTGGTGACACGTTTTAACGAAGTGGTAAGATGGGCACTAAAAAACAGGAATGTACAAAAAAAAAATCCACATTTCATCATGAAACCACAAATTATATCCCAAAGCCCATTGTTAAAAATAAACATTTGCCGAAGTTCCAGATAAGTGAAGTGCAAGGATGGTTACCTTTACAGCCCTCAGTAGGAGTAACAGTGTCAGTAAACATCTGTCCGGTCACTCTACCGACACCTCAGATTTTTTATTTTCAAGTGTAAAAAGGTGAAACTGCATTTCAAATTGTCAACTGGATTCATGGAATAACATGACATTCGGATGGCTGCTGTGTCCTGAAATGAATCCTTCAAAACTATAAAAACAATGTTTGTGTAGTCTTCTTCAATCTTCTGTCGTCACTTATTTGCAATCCTACAAGAGAAGAAAAACATTCATTTTTACATTTCCGTCATTTAACTGACATGTACCCAGAGCACCTTACAGTTACTGCTTTTATCTCAGATGGCTATGTAAGACAAACTTCTGTTCACACGGCATGCAAAAGGAATAGTTTTTCAAATATGAAAGAATACTGGCGGTCCAATTTAAGTGACCAAAACAAATGAGTGTGTGGGTTCTGTGGTTATTTGCTGATATGGCTGTTAATTGTGAAAGTATCAACAAGTGTGTGTGCAGTGGTGCAAGCTAATTAGTAGCAGTTCTCTTGCCATAGTTAAGTAGCAAGCTATGGTGACAATTCCCAGCAGCTTTGAATATCCAAAATCACACCAAAAGCCCAAAATGGTTAAAATGATGATGCAAACTACTTTTTTGGGCTAGCCACAACTGTCAAAATGCAAGCTAACAGTTTAGCTTACTAGCAAATTATTTTGACTAAATTAACAAACTAGATAGCAACACATATTGTCTAACTTTTAAGACCAGCCAGCGAACAAGGCAAATGATCGTCTAACCCTTGAGGCCAAATGTGATTTAAAATTTCTAACAGGTTTTCGCCTGTTTAGACATCTGATTCGAACCAAATGTGAGCAAAAAAAGGATTGTAACTTTAACCTGCCAGTGTGAACAAGGTACATT
>JACXGI010003912.1:20164-58420 GCA_016801175.1 Esox masquinongy
GGGGGGGGGGGGGGGGGGGGGGGGGGGGGGGGGGGCACACCAAACACACCACACCGTACAGCAAGCATGTGCAACGGCAGGCAAGTAAGACTCGCACACGGTGGCATGGACAGGATGGATGGGAAACGGTGAACGGATGGTTTGGTGGTAGGAACGGCCGGTCGAAACAATGGACAACGTGAGTGAGCGCCGCACCACACAGCCATGCAAACCGGGCCGATGAGGATGCACTGGGATGCCGTCCATAGGGATGCCCTTACTTTAGCCAGGAAGTGTGGCCGTAATTAGCCAACAGGCCTTTACCGCAAGCTCCTATACTTTGCCAATCTACTACTTTGCTCTGCAGCAATCCTGAAAGAGAGAAATGTAGCGGGAAGTAGAGAGGAGGGTTAAAGAGAAAGGGCAGGTGCTGTCGGGGTTAGAGACATAACTGGTTAAGTTGAGGTACTTAAGTCAACGGACACCACATCAACTGAAAGGCTCAGAAAGGACGGCAGAACGATGCGTTCCACAGTGAAACTGGACCATCAGGCCTTCAGCCAGTGACACTTAAGGGCGGCCTTTGAAGGGCTCGGCGTGGAGAGCATGAGGGAAAATCATCCTTTACTGCTCGGCGCCCACACAGCTCTATCAGGGCCAGCCCTCTCACGCTGTCAGGCGGCAAACACCAGGGGCCCCACACTGGCAGGGTGAGGGGGCCCCGATGGCCATTACACTCAAGCTCCCCGAGTGATGCCAATTCAGCTACATCTGAGAGCCGCCAAGTTGTCCCGGAGCCTTACAGCACTTTTTATACCAAAGAGGTTAAACCTCCTTGTGGTCGAGAGCTTTCTAGAAATGGAACCTCTTGACCGCCAGTCACTGCCGCGGGCGCTAACGGAAACCATACCTCTTGACTGCTTTCTGGGCCAGCATGCGGTTTCCGGCCAGGAAGGTGAGACTGCCGATGATGGCCAGGTACTGGAGGGTCTGGAACATGTTGAGGTGGGTCCAGTAGACGTACATCAGCCCCAGCATGCCTGAAACAACAGGAAAAAAGGGCACAGGTGACTAACTGGGAAACAGAACGATCTGTGGAGGGACAAGGCCAGGGGGTTTACACCGTCATCCATGACTCAGAACTCACATGCGTGGCCCACGTGGAACAGCACAGAGCTGGGGGTGAGGCTGAAGTTGGAGATGTTGGCCCCCAGTTTGACCCACTGAAAGAATAGGGGGAAAGAACAACAGAATGTTTGTAATAGGCCGCGACAACAAAAGCTCGGAAAATGGATTCACGTACAACGCACTGATGCAAGCCTTTCATTGTAAGGACAACGTAACCGTTCGGAACGGTCAATGTCATTAGACGACACGCTTTGGCTATTGTCACTTGAAATTTCAAAAACCTTTTGTGTTAAGGTAATTCAAAGCAAAAGGTTTTATTCCATAGAGCCTAGCTTACCGCATAAAAACAGCCCCATTGAACTGTGGTAGATTTAGAAATGTTCTAAGACCTTGGAACAATTCCAGACATGGAGGAGAGAGACTCACCAGAATAAGCAGCAGTAGTAAAGGGGAGAGGACAAGGGCTGTGAAGGTGTTGGACACCACCGTCGGGGGCTTCTTCTCCGGTTCCCGGAACAAGTGCTACACGGGACCAGAACAACATCAGTCGAGACTAGCTACTCATCAGTTAGCTTAGCTGCATACTGTAGCCAACCATCTGTCACTTCAAGCCATGTCTAGAAGCCACAAGTAGGAAGCACAGGGACTTGTTAGATTTCTATGCATGTTGTTTGGCAGGCTGTTTACCTGGATTTCTGGTTTAGGCATATAAAGGGTCTTAGCCTGGATGGTGGTCGGGGCCTCCTCGTCAAGGAATTTCAGGACAACGTCAGCCACGTTCCACAGAATGGGGTTCTCCAACGTGGCATCTCCCACGATCAGGTGGAGGGCGTAGGTCCCAGACATGGAGTCAAACTCGGACTTCCTCTCCGCAGTGTCCAGCTCAAACTTGTAAAGGTTCTTGCTGTCAGGCTCGGCCACAAACACGACCTCCTGGCCGGTCTTCTGATTGTGCAACCTCACAAAGGTCTGGAAGAAAATGCAATGAAACAACACTCAGACATGACAGCACAGGGGTTCCAAAAAGACACAGAAGAACTAGTAGGCAGAAAGCATGCACCAAAGTATTTTAAAATGTTAATTAGGTTTAGGCTCAAGAACAGAGAATAATCCACGTAAAAAGGCAAATAATTAAATTGCCACTGGAGAAATAACCATTCAAAGTAGGCTGTAGTGGGAGTAATCATCTGACATTTGGTCATTTGTAGATTTCAGCAATTCCAAATACAGCTTGGCGCTAAACATCAGATAATGTCAACACCTGTCCATTACTCCCAGTCAGGCAAATTGCAGAAGAGAAGCATAACAGCACCAAAGCTCTTTCTAGAAAAACTACAGCAATTACAATTGACATTTTTCCTAAAATTGTTCACAAGGAGCCATGCTCTCCAACTCTACATTTACTTTCAGTTCTGAAGATGGTATTACAATTCCATTTTGTAAATGTCTTCACCTATTAGACATGATGCGCTGTAGGGTGACTCAAAAGAAAAATAGTGGATCAAGAAACAAATGTTAGGGAACCCCTGTACTAGATCAATTCATTAAGGAGAGATAGAGAACATAAACACATAAACATAGACAGAAACAAGCAAAGTACCTGATGGGGTGTAAGCTCTACTCCAGTGTTGACATCCACTAACTGGAAAGTCATGACAAAGTTCTGGTGGCTGTCTGCAGTGAAGGAGCCTTTGGCCTTGAAGGGATAATCCACCCTGAGAAGGAAAAATACATTGATTTATTGACAGTGAATATAGTCTGTTATCGGGTTTTCAAATGCATGTCTTTTGGCAATTCCGACCTGTTAAAGCCAGAGCGCAGCCATTTTCAAACTGCTTTCCAACACACTTTATCATATTGTCATGTCAGCTTGTTTGGCTAAGATGACAAGGGTGGACAAATCTTGTAGGTGTTTTCTTGTAGAAAGGCAGCCAATGCACCTTGAAGAACACTGGCCATTAACACATGGAACAAGAGAATAATGGTCTTCTGGTGGCTGTAAACTCGCCATTTACGACAATAATAATTTTCCTGTTTTTGTTGTACAAAACAAACAAATTTAAAAACACCACATAATCCACTGAGCATGTTCTAACTGGCAAGTGAGGGGTCAAGCCATCACACCATCAACTTTGACATTATTCCAGTCGTGAAAACAGCAGGAATATTTCAAAGACCCTCAAACACTCTGCACCATCTTGTGCCTTACGTTTCACCATATTGTTCAGTTGGTAAAAATACAGCCCTATACATTGAAACAGGAGTTTGCCCAGACCATATAACCAGCTAAATATTCATGTAAGTAAAGCTTTAAAAGGGCTTTGAATGTGCAGAGCCTGTGGACTAGAATTAACGCACCCACTTCAACACGCACGTATGCCGATCCCCGCTGAAGACTGGGGTTCAGTCACTGCACCTTTTATGCCGTCTCCCATCTCTCGGTACCCTCACTAACTCATTAGCTATCTGAATAATGCAAAAATAAATGCTGGAAAAAAAAGGGTCTTTAAAAGTGCTTCATAAGAGCCTGGGCTCACTGACCTGGATGTCTTGGTGCCAATGCTCTGGTCCTTATCCACCACTGACAGGTCCATGTTAGTGATGGCCACCTCAGTGGACACCTTCACCTTCAACTGAGAGAGAGGGCAGCAGATAGAGGAACATTAGAAAACAGGATTCTTCTCCCGAAATTCGCATGCAAATTCGGCATGATTACTGTCAAATGAAAGGTGAATTAGGGTCAGATATGACTAAAGTCAATTCTAGAGGTTAATGGATTTGACACACGGTCAAGTAACCAAAAAAGATTAAACTACTTTGAATAAAGGCTACTTAGGAATATTACTCATCCTTGTCAAGCACAACGAACTGCTAACCCTTTGACAACTCAACAACCACATTTGTTTACACCAGAGGATTGCTGTTTTCTCAGAATCAGAAATATCAAACTATAGAAATGTTATAACTTTTGAATGATGATTGAACATGCCCGAAGAATAAGTGGTTACAAAATAAATCCTTATCCATCTTCCCTTAGAAGGCCAGCTCACCTCAACCTGGTTGGCAACCAATCGGCTGTCCCCGCTGACAGCCACAGAGAACTTGTAATATCCACTGGCTGGCTGGCTGGCCATGAAGTTCAGTTGAAAAACACCACTGGAAACCGGTTACAAAGAATGATTAAGCTCCACGAACACAGCAGTGCTGACGTACAAATAACATCCATCCATTTTAAACCAACCCAACTAGCAACATTACAGATGGCCGATCGTACTTACTCTCTGAGGGAGAACGGTGTCTGACTGAGAACCACACTCTTGGAGGCCACAGACTGAGCAGATTCCAACAGCACACTGGCTGAGGCCATAGGATTGGAGAGGACGTCGGTCACCAGGAGCTATGGCGAAAACAAAGAGGCAGATTGATGGCCGGTGAGAAGCGACGCGAGAGAACACTATCGCTCGCTGGTGGAAAGGAGCAGGTTGCAAAGCGAAAAAAAAAAAAAAAAAAGAGTCTCAAATAGACGACGACCAAGTCAAGACATGAAGGCAAAGCGGCAGCCTTCAGCAGCCATGTCACAGCGGAGTGTACCTGCAGAACTGGCTGGCTGTGGGACACCGTGGCAGGTCCCTGGGTGCTGACCACCACCGGGATGTGGAAGCGGTTGTCGGAGAGGGCAGCAGCGGCACACGCCACGCTGAAGGCCTCCGACAGGGAGTCCCAGGACTTCTTACTGAAAACGGAGTTGACCAGCTGGATCACCTGGTCCTGGATGGGAGGGGGGGGGGCATCTCAGATTACAGCCTTCGTCCACGCCACCTGGCTTCAACCTACCGCTCGCGTAGACGATGAGCACGCTCAGTTTACCTCTTTCAGGGGAGGCTCGGTTTCAACGTGGTCTGAGAGCGCATAGGCTGCGGTCACAAAAAGGGCTGTGGCCTCGAGCCCCTCCTCGAATTGGAGGTACACCCCGCCCAAGTCATCCAGGCGCGCTGCAAGATCCTTAAAGAGAGAGCGGTTCAATTACAACACCTATCCTTGAGAAGACTACTTCCTATAACACCTATTCGAGGAAGTCTCTACTTCTGCAAAGCAAATGACACGACAAGCTGTAGCACAGCACCACCTAGTGGAGCAGTGAAACTTACCTCAATCTCCTCCAGGATTCCTCCGAGCTCCGCCTGCTGGGAGAGACGGGTGGCAGTTTGAAGAGCCGTGGTGATGCTGTACAAAGAAACAAGAAAATGTTACTCACAGGTAATAGGACAAATGTTAACTGAAAACACATCAACTTGGAAAGGGCAGGTGTAAAGAAAGAACAGAACATCACCTGGGCCTTTTTTTCATCTGACCACTTGTAAGATTTCCCACCATACAAACGCAAAACATGCCAATTTGATTAAGGGTATTGGGGAATATGTTATTTGAAATTGAGTACTTCACAAATAGTTTGTTAGTGACTGTGTATTCACAGCCATTGCATCAGCATCTTCCTGATGACTTCCTCTTGTTAATTTTGGTCTGGTAATTGTATAGCATTGCCAGTCTTAAAGGGATAGTTCGTCCAAAATTCATATTTTTCCAATAGATGTTCCAGAAGTGTTGGAGTGTTTTAGAGTAGTTTTCCACTTGCAAAGCAGCTTTGCGATAGGGGTACGTACGGTTTCCATTCATGAATTTGTACGATACTAATAACGCTAATTACTGACTGAGCCAGAGCTGAATAATGGATTGTTTTAAAAAATGACTACGTGCCTGAAGGACCAACTTCAGGCACAGAGTCAAGGGGTAAGGGGACTGTCGCCGAAATATGATTTTTGGACAAACTATCCTTTTAAGAAATTGGGATAAAACTTTGGGGACAAGTCAAATAAATACAGGATCACTTTCAAGTGACGGAGGAATACACAGGCTGATATTTACCTAAGAAGCAATCTGTCAGCCATTTTTCTCAACAGGCAAGTAGCAATCAAACTACCTAGATAGAGATGTATGGGTAGCGTACTGTCTGGTGTTACTAGCCTAAGACGCATACAAAAACATTTTGTTCGCTCAATTGCAGTTATACCACGGGCAGGATAGGTTACAAAATTGTAATTCTGAATCACACATTGGATAACATTATTTTGAATGCCAAGCCATTGTAGTCTCTAGAAGGAGGAACTTACCAAAATCTCCTTTAATAACTCAAACATTTAAAAGAAATCTAACATTTTTGTATAAGAAGTCTCAAAGTTATGGAAGTGCATCAACACTCGGTAACAGGAAGGCATCGTAGGTCTTTGATTTGTACTATACATCATTTTGATGCATATCAGATATATACATAAAGATGATGGTAGGAATATGCAGTATTCCCCTTTGCATATTTCAGTGTCTTATTACAATGAACACGTTTTGAACCAGTACCTGCCTGTTCTGCCCAGAGTCAGAAAACCATTGAGTCTGTCTCAGCTATTGAACGTAATTAGTGCCTAAGATGTGACGGTGCTGTGGGAGATGATTAGAGAAGGTTGACAAAAGCAAAGATTTAATGCGCTACGTGTGTTCATAGCGCTTCAAAATCTGCATTCTGTGATCACATTGCAGTGTACGGCTCCCCCCCAAAAAAGTGTGCGCCCCATAAATGACTCAAATGTACTCACGCCAAGACGTTGTCCTCCTTGGCAATACGGGCGACCAGAGCACTGACAACTTCCTGTGAAGCCAGAGAAAGTCCCAGGGAACTGAGGGCGCTGACAGCTCTGAATATCTGTGTGACTGTAGAGTCCTCACTGACAGCTGCCAGAAGGATGTCACGTGTCTCGTTGGACACAGGGATCTAAAAGAGAAGATTAATAATAAAAAATAATAATAATTAATTGTTATTGGTTCACTTGCAGAGCAACTAAAACCAAAATTTTTTTCACGGGTCACGTTACTGAAGGAATGTTATTAAACAAAAGAGTTCTCTATATGTGCTCCTCAGTGATGTAATGGTAAAACTCATTGATAGGTAAACTGACAGTAACAGAGTAAAAGGGAATGCAATTCTTTAAAGGCAGTGTTCTGTAAAAGGTAAATAAAATGTTTAAGTAGCAAAAATAGGTTGGTAAACTGAGTTCACCTCCCACTATACCACTGGAGTACCTACCTCACAGTCCAAGATGGCCTGACTGACTTCAACTCCCACTATACCACTGGAGTACCTACCTCACAGTCCGAGATGGCCTGACTGACTTCAACTCCCACTATACCACTGGAGTACCTACCTCACAGTCCGAGATGGCCTGACTTCACCTCTCACTACACCACTGGAGTACCTACCTCACAGTCCGAGAGGGCCTGACTTCACCTCCCACTATACTACTGGAGTACCTACCTCACAGTCCGAGAGGGCCTGACTTCACCTCTCACTACACCACTGGAGTACCTACCTCACAGTCCGAGAGGGCCTGACTGGCCTCGGCGGCGAAGAAGAGGGAATCAACACTCATGGGGTCCAGCTGAGTCTTCAAGAACTGACAGGCATCCTGTAAAAGGATCAACAAAAACCAGATGAGGGAACCTACTGCACAATAAAACACAGGAAAACGGTGCGTTGACTGTGGAACACAGCACACCAGAGCATTGCCTACAGCAGAAAACCTTAGTTAACCAACTACTCATGCCATAGTTATGGTACATGTTGTGGGCACTGCCAGTCAAGCCAAGCCATTTTCCTTCTAAAACTAGTAGTCATTGTTCTTACATTTTCATCAGCAACTGCAGCCCCAAGTTTGCTGAGACCAACAATTGAATAGTATGCAGACGCCAGATCTGTGAAGGGTTGGCTCAGGACGCCTTGAAGTCTCTCCACGTCTGACGGGGAGAGGTGATGGGATGGGGTCAGAGCCTGGGCTCCGAGAGCCACGGTGAGGAGGACCAAGCTAAACAAACCTGTGGACATCGATACATGACGGTTACAGCTCAGAAGGACACAGGAAACAATGCAATAACTGTATTTCACAACTTATTAGTGTAATCAAAGTCAAGTCATACGCAAAATCGGCACTGCATTGCAACTAATTCAGAACTATTTCCAGTTAACTACCACTAGTACCGCAAATTTACCTTTGCAAGTTTAAAACTAAACCAGCGTGGGGGACAGATTTTGCACTAACTCCCTTGACAGAATTTTACAGATAATTTATAGATGCTACAACCCAGTGGTCTTCATGATAGACGTGTAAGAACTAGTTAGCAACAAAAAGCAATCTCGCTAACCACAGTAGTAGTAGCTCGCTAACGTAGAATTGGTCCTGTCCCTCCATTATACACACCTGCACGCGCCATCTGTACTAGATTTTACGAAGGTTCTGACAATATACAATCACCACTACACTAAATTGGGTTGGAAAATACTAACAACACGTCTGTGCATATAATATTTCAGGAAAACTACCCTTAAAAGACTTACGAGGCTGGGCCATGTTCTGTCGTCTAATGCAGCGTCACCAGACTCGGAATTACTTCCGGGATCCAAGACTAGGCACATACCATTTCATATACTTGGGGTGGTGATTGCATTTTTAGACGTGGAATGTATAATACCCATCACATAAATTATTATATACTGTGAACTATATTATAATACAATTGATATGATAACATTACACAACCTCAGGCGCATTGTTTCTTTTCATGCCCAATCTTACAGCTATCTTAAATACCCCTATTCACATCATTGGTTAAAACCAACTCCCGCAAATGAATGAAGAACGCCATAAGGCCAACAGAACAGGTTTTTTCGGGGGAAGCGGTCCGAACATGGACAAATAATGTGCTTTTGAATTATTATCTTTTATAATATTTGCAAATGTGGTATATTTACAAATTCACATTTTAAACAAGTGCATTTTAAACATTACCGGGCTATCGTGCCCGCCCCTCAACACAGAAGGGGGAGGTTCACATGGGCACTGTGTCCGTTTTTCATTGGTCTAACAGTCCGTCGTTGGTCTAAATCTTTGTCAAATCTATGATTCATGCGATAATAAATATCAATTTACCCACCTATTACGTCAATAGAGAAACTCCTAAAATGGCATCACGTGTTATTTCTTTTTCAATGTGACATTATAAAGGCAGACAAAGCCAAAAAGTTAATATAATTTATTCTTAGATTATTTTTTTACATTAGTAAATTACATTTATTCATAAATCTTAGCGCACAGGACATCAGGCTTCAGTAAAAAAAAAAAAATATCCTGCATATCAAAGCACCATAATCTTCTCAAAACTATACAAGTTTGGACATGGGAATAGGGCAACCTGAGTGTGACTGTTCCACAGTTATGCATATTCACATCACACAACTATTCTTTAAAAAAGTAGGCTGATATAAACCTAATGGAGTGGATAGTAGACTACATTTAATGTAAAAATCTATCATATGAAACTTTTCCGAAAACCGCTTACCAGTAATCTATTTAATAATGTGAGTCAATAACTTGTCATTGATTAATCCAATAATCAAATGTAACCATGAGGCATAGTTCCAACTCAAAGCCAATACTGTCAGATAAGTGCATAATGACAAGTGAAGATGAGATATCAAAACAAAAAACATTTAGACCGTTACGTTTGGGTATGACAGAAAACGTAATGTAAGTGTTAATTGTCATGGACAGTCCTCTTTTACTAGGATATAGTGATAAATTCAAACAGAATTATGTTTGAAAAACGTGTAATAGCATTATAAAGCCCTAAAATAAATTGCTTCCCGTATTTACAAGTTTACAGGACTTCAGGTATGTTGAGTGTGCTTCTTTTTTTTTTAAGAAACAGAACATAGCTCTCGAGTGAAAACCAACACAGTTAAGTTCAGAAGTGTTACATTTAACATGTTAAACGATTTTATCACAATGAAAATGTCTGCACCAGAGGGTTCGTAACAACTAGCATACGAGCTCAGGACAGGATGAGGGCCCGGTTAGGAGCGTGTGACTTCAGCGAGCGGAGATAACGTCTTGCCTTCTCTGTCATGATGAGCTGGTCCTTGGTTCGTCCACATACCACGGCTTCCCAAGCCTGGGACATCTTAGGAAAAAGCAAAACAATTTCAGATATAGACAGACAAATTATTGGAAATGAAAACCATTACAAAAAGATTTAAAATGAAAGCATTCAACAACAAAACGGTGGTGTTAAATTACAGTACTCACTGGGGTTGGGGGCACAGGGTTGGAATATGCACCACTTTCACTGGGTCCTAAACAGAAACCCTGATCCAGGACATTATCCTCCCTGTATTCCCTCTTCATGCAAAAAGACGAGGAGTTGAGTGACTTCTCAGGCTGCAACAAAAACATCAGATACAAATAAATGGATCAAGATCACCACCAAAAAGAGACCATTTTTATTTCTAACGAATATCTCATCACCCAATGTACCGTAGGACAGGTTGGGGCCTCCACCCTAATGGACTGATTCCTGACAGTGACCATCTCTTTGCAGTCCATGACATCCAAAGCCAGTGATTTACGCACTTTCTTCATCGGAGGACGATGCTGCAACCAAAAGAACGGAGCGCACATGTCAGACCATGTCAGGGTCCTGAGGAGCAACACTGGTTCAACTTACGGTTCCTGTAAGATGTGAATTTCCAATTGCCATTGTTTGTCAAACTCACCACCTGCTTCCGTCTTTGCTCGGGTGGACTTCCATCCATGACAATGAGCTCAATCCCCGCCTCTTTCAAGAGGACCTCTTTCAAGTCCTCCTCGTTCGGAGTCTGTGGCTAAGACATATAGAAAGACAATACAGAGGGATACTGAATAAATAATCCCCTTAAATCCTCTGGATAAAAATGTTTTTTTCATCGAAGCTCCAGAGGAAGCAGGACTCACCAGAGCCCGCAAAGGACCATACTTCTCCATTGCATTTTTGAACGGAGTCGGAGTACGTGGTGTGGTTTCAAGATTTGACTTGTGGTTGGGTGTAATGAAACTTCGAGAGGGAAAAGTAAACACAATTACATTTTGCCACAAGACACACAAATCCTATTGCATGCTAAAAGTATAAAGTTACATGCAAAAAATGGGTGTGTCAATAGTGACACATTACCCACACAGAGTTTGGGTACAGTTTGTGTGCAAACACAGAGTTTTCCTTCTGTGTGAGTGGAGTCTTGTCACGGTGTAGCGGGGTGGTAACCGCAGACTTCTGACTGCACACTGGGGTGGAGGTAAGGGAGGGATTCTCCAGCTCAAAGTTGTCCTGTTTGGTCCACATGTTGAGAAACTGGAAACAAACAGCAATTCAGGAATCCAACCCATGTAATGTGTCACCCAACAGCATCATGTAAGTAAACATATGGCGACTAAAGTAAGGAATATCAAATCGGTCAATGTATTTCAATACAAAGTACTGCCATTGGAGTTTTAGTTCACGGTGGTTGAGCCAGTACCTGCGAGGGAGAAAAGGGCAGGATCTTGACAGGGGTGCTCTTGGGGGTCCTGGAGTTGTTGGAATCAGGGGACAGAGGGATGCGGCGACGGCTGCGGCGGTTCAGTATGGAAGGAGGTGTGATGCCTCCTGGAGAGATGGGGATCAGTTCCCCCCGGTTGCCCTTGCTGAGCTCCTGCAGGGCGCTGCCCTCCAGACGGAACTGGGTCCGCTCCGGGCTCTGGCTCTCCTCAGGCAGGTCAAAGACCGCCATGTTGCACCAGCCATCCAGGTCCTTGGGGGAGGACGAGAAGCAGAAACAGTGAGGGAGAGTTTGGAAGTACAGATGCCCGGACTAGGACAGACCAAAATAAGACGTCAGGCATTGGGCACTAAATATCTCATCACCAGATGCGACTGAAGTAATATGATCAATCCAGGAACTTACTCCGTCCACCATGTCCATCACCTCCTTCAAGGCTGGGCCATTGGGGGAGAGAAAGCCTGCACTGTCCACCACCCAACCACTTGTGTTCAGTTCACTTCCTGGGGTGTCTGGTTCACTTTTGGGCATCTTCGACTGTTGAGGAGAGACTGCTTTGTGGGAGCCTGCTTCACTTGGGCCTCCTCTCACAGTGGATGTACTGGAATTCTCCTGTAGGGGGGTCAAAGGACGGTGATATTTTCACATGCTCTGTAACTCATCTCTAACACTATACATTCACCACCAAAAACACTTTTTTTAAACTGCTTTTCCAACACAGAAGACAGCTGTCACCCAGTGTTTGCATGCTTACCAACAATGTGGTGTCTTGGTCTGGGTCCCTTTCGACAGAACTATCGTAGCCCACCTGTAAGGACACGACAAATCGTTTTACACAAAACTCAAATAAGGATTATGTTGAGCATAGAACCAATGTTATCTAAGCTGAACCTACCTGCTGGTCATTACTGTGGAGGGACATGCCCTCCTCTGATTCAATGTCATGGCACTTCATAGTAGGATCCACCCCGATATAGAAGCCCATATCAACCTTACGCTTGATGGTTGAGTTCCAGTGGTTTTTCACAGCATTATCTGTCCTAAAAAAGATAACAGCGATATCAGAACACGTTGACGTACTGAACACAAGCATCAGGGTGAATTCTAATGAAGTGGACCTAAAAGTCTCTTAATATGCAGAGACTAATACTGTTCTGACATTCTCTCAGCCGGAATACCAGTCAACAGTTACCTTCCAGGGAGCAGCTTGGCAATCTCAGCCCAGCGGTTTCCCAGCATGCAGTGGGCCTTGTAGATGATGAGGTCTTCCTCTGCCGTCCAGGAGGACTTCTTCACGTCCGGGTTCAGGTGGTTGTGCCAGCGCTCCCTGCATTGTTTTCCCAAGCGGCCCTTCAGGTGCTTAGCCACCATAGCCCACTGCTTGTTGCCATAACGATTCACCAGTTCTATCACCTGTGGAGGAATGCAGGGTTTGCATTAATGTTGCGCCGGTAATTTCCATAACAACCTTTATGCAGACGATACTGTGTTGAATACATTGGGCACCTTGAACGCTTTGCGGACCCTCTTTTATGACAGCTTCAACAGCATACAACATGTCTTTCTTGCTCTCCAATTACTCCTGAACCCCAGTGAAACGAAATGTATGCCTTTCCTTCGGAAATTACCTCTACCTGCCTCCCCCACAAACATTCTCACTTTAAATGGATCTGATTTTAGAATGCAAAATGCATTTAGAATGTATCTTGGCATTTGGTCAGACCGTTCACTCTTTCCAGACCCATATCAGCCACCTTCAGTCTAAAATAAAATCCAGAATTGGGTACCAGTTTTGCAACAATGATTCCTTCAGCCATACTGCAAAACATGCTCATGTAAAAAAAAATACCATCCTGCCAGTTTTGGATTTTGTTGAAGTTATTTATAGGCTTGCCGCAAATAGTCACCTTAAGAAATTTGACTTTTTTCCAGTGTCACCATGCTTTGTTAACAGTGCCCAATACAATTCATCATTGTGATTTTTACCTTCTCATTAACTGACCATCGCTGCACACACCAAACTCACTGGTACCTAATCTCTTTACCTCAGCACACTCTTCAACATCTCTCTTCCTAATAGAAATCTTTGCTCTGATACCGTTCCCAGCTCATTCATAAACTCAATACTTATTTTGTCTCTCCTTTTCTGTATTCTGCAGCCAGTGACTGGAATGAACTTGCTCCTTGGAGTTTCAGGCTGGGTGTTTTATAAAAGCTCTTTGTGACAACTGCTGACACAGAAAGGGCTTTATAAATAAATTTGATTGATTGAACTGCAAGACACCAAAACCTGACACTCATCTCTTGCCCTTCCAAAAACTATTGTCTGACTTCCTGTCCAAACATTGTACCTGCTATGTACCTTATTCCATCCACATACACAGTACCAGTCTAAAGTTAAACCTACTCATTCAAGGGTATTTCTTTACCATTTTCCACACTGTCGAATAGATAGATAGATAGTAATAGCATAAATCAAGCAAATAAATCAAAACACATTAATATTTTAGATTCTTCAATGTAGCCACCCTTTGTATGGATGACAGCTTTGCACAATCTTGGGATTCCCTCAACGAGTTTTATTAGGTAGTCATCTGAAATGCATTTCAATAAGTGTGCCTTGTTAAGTTAATTTGTGGAATTTTTTTCCTTCTTAATGCGTTAGAGCCAATCAGTTGTGTTGTGACAAAATAGGGAAAGAACAGCACAAATAAGCAAATAGACAACAGTCCATCAACCTAAAGACATGAAGGACAGTCAACCCGGAACATTTCAAGAACTTTGAAAGTTTCTTCAAGTGCAGTCGCAAAAACCATGAAGCACTATGATGAAACTGGCTCTCATGAGGACCGCCACAGGAAAGGAAGACCAGGAGTTACCTCTGCCGCAGAGGATAAGTTCATTTGAGTTACCAGCCTCAGAAATCTGCCATTAACTGCTCCTTAGATGGCAGCCCAAATAAATGCTGCACAGAGTCCTGGTACTGTAAGTCACCAAACATTTTGAGTCGAGAAAATGAGTCTCGAAAACCGCGGAACACATCATCCGATCGTTCATCTAAGACAGGAGTCAAAACAACCACTGGAAAGTAGGAAAATTGCCACGATTCTTAGGGTCTAATTGGATTACAGTTGGCAAAACGTTACAGGCAATATTGCAGTCACGATGAAGTCTAGTGAAGCTGATTGTAAAACTGTAGCAATCACAACACTGACCTTCTCATCTTCCTCTTTGGTCCAAGGACCTTTAACTAGATCTGGATCCAAAACCTTCAACCAGCGGTGCTGGCACTGATGTTCTGAGCGATTCTGTGCAGAAGGGTTACCAAACAGTTCATGTAATGTAGTAGAAGCAAACACACACCTTCAGACACAAAGTGTTTTCCATTTTAACACCTCAGATGTATTACTCTTATTGTTAACTGGATATTAGAATAAACACTCCGTGCTCCATCAATATAACTCACTGGTATTAAACTGGCAATGTATTTCCAGTCACTTGTCCCCAGGTTTAGGACCAATGCTTTCAGCTTGTCATCCTGTAAATGAAGGAAATATTTTATAGAGCATATTACCAGCCAACTAATTTCAAACAACCAACCATTTATCAATCATGGGGACATAAACTCACCTCATCTTGTGTCCATTTTACTTTGACCCTTCCACTGTCCCTCTGCTCAGCCACATCAGAGTCAGTGTCCTGATACATAGCTTCCTCCCCATCCTCTCTGAAAAGACAAGTAGCTACTCAACAGGGTGTGGTAGCTTAAACTCATGCAAAAGGATCCTCTACCGCATTCTTTCTAAAACAGAACCTGACCAGATCCCTAATTAGTGCACTCAACATCTACCTAGATTTTGGATTGTCGCGTGCGTTATATTCCGTAAAAGTAACCGGCTTGTCTGGGTCTCAGATGGTTGGTGATTTGTTACACAGCGTTTAATAACTACCAATCTATAAATAACACATTAACGTTTGTTGCCAAAATGTTGGATTATGCACGAATTGAATATGTATTGCCGTAATTTGGCTTACAAGTTAACGTTACTAATATCTGACGTCGACTGTGATAGAGCTACAAAAGCGCGGTCAAATCACATAAACGCGCAAAAATCATCAATGACATCCCGAAATCTCATATCAAAAACGGTGCATATATTCCTAGATTATTGAATATATCATGCTGTGTTCATTCATATTTTGCCTAGCAGCTGCTGTAACATTGCCAACAACAAAGGTTAGAATCGCAATAGTTACTTACCCGCGCGACCACCAGGACATTTCCCTGTTTAACCAACAAAACACCTTAGTTAAAATAAAATCGTATATTTTTTACCAAAAGCGTGCATAGATAGATCATGCATGAGTCACTATACTACAAGTAAATATGTTTGTCTCATATAATTTACGTTAATGTATATATTTCTTGCTAGGTTCACTACTCCACTTCAGTGTTACTGACAACACTACTCCGCGCTCAAGTTCCTATCTCGCGCGGTTCTTTTCACGCAGACTCTCAAACGCTTTCCCAGCAGTGACGTGTATAGGGGTGTGCGTGCGCAGAATGTCCATTTGTTCGCTCAATTGAAAAAAATATCATAATAATAAAACGTGACTCCTACGAGTGATGTGTCAAATTGTATGTCGATATTATTGTAATCTTCACAGAATACATTATTCATCATGGCTATGCATGCATACTTCTCTCGTTTATATGATAGGCCTATCTAATATACATTGTTTAGGGGCCGAGGCTCAATACTTTTTCTCCACTTGCAACATCTAATGTAACATTTGTGATTGTGTGTTTTGTAAAAAAAATTATACAACCCGGAAGGCTGGACTAGTTTTGTTGCCTGGCTGTTGTGGTCGCTCGTCAACTCCCAACAGCTGAAACAATCAATCAGCACAATAAAAACAAGCTGTAGTGTAATGAGGCAAAGGTTCAACACTTTGACAAAGGCATGGAGCTAACTAGAGCCGGTAAGAAAACGAAATTGTTTAATTTAGTTAGCAATGCCATTTTAATCTTTGCTTAGGCTTAAAGTAGTCTAATTCCTGTGAAGAAAAAAACAGTAGTTCACAGTTGCTCGTTATATCATTATGCGGCCATGAGAAAATTTACCTGGGTTGAATTTTGTTCACAGATGTGTCCAAGAGCTTTTGTTGCCCATCTCCCTCAGAACTGGACTGTTGCTTTGTGGAGCAGAGTTTGTCTGTGTCAACTCTGTCACTGGAGGGACATTCCATGTCACTTCTGCCCACCAATGGAATTGTTGTTGACTACTGGGACTCCAGGGCCTCCAACCTGACCTCCTTTCAGTCTCCCAATGCTGCTTCACCCTCTGAGACCCAGAACCTGAACACTGTGCTGTCTAAGGAGGTCACAACCCCTTGGCTTACCATACCTGTGGGGAGTAAGTCCTCTACTCCCACTCAGCCAGTGCTCTTCCAGAAACCCAAACTAGCTTGCCCATTGGAGCAGACCTACCTTGAGCTGTCTGCCTCGCAGAAACCCAAAACAGCCTGCCCGTTGGATCTGTCCTACGTTGATCTCACTGCCTCACAGGTTGCCTGGGAGGTCTCGCTAATCAAACCTGAGACCAACAGTCCCAAACCGATCCTTGAGTCTAGCACGTTAGAGTTGACGTGTAGTCCCAAATTCCAGTCTGCACCTCCGTCCCTGGCTGAGATCTCCCTGATCTGGTCAGGAACACCTCCACACGCCAACAACACTGAGGAGAACCAGAGATCGTGGAACGAGGCCACTATGGGTTCGAGCCTGAGCCAGACAAGTTCAGCTCCAACTGAACAAGCCAAAGTGAGCATGTGACAATGCTATAGTGAAACATTGCGGTACGGTTCTCTGGCTCATTGACCCATCTAGTTCCTGTGTCTTTGGCCCTTCCCTGATATAACTGGGAAGGTCCACTAGACCTGGCATATTTTCTAGATTAATTTTATTATTATGGTTTGGACACAAAGTATTCAGTGGTTGTTTAATGGTTTGCATTTTGTGTCCTCAGGTGTTTTTTTTGTTTGTTTGTTTTTTTACTTTACAGACAAAAGGACAAGCAAGAAGATGGCGTTCAGTGTTAATACAAATATTTAAGTGTTTTAGTAAATAAAGTATTGTATTGATTAACCAACTATGCTTTAAGTATTAAGTAACACTTCATTGCAGAGTAAATTTGTCACTGTACGATCAAATGAATCAGATTTAGACATTTAATTTGTTAGGTTTATTACATAACTATACATTCAGTTCCAAGGATATGGAGTCATTACTATAAAAATGATGGATAAAAAAATTTGTATATACAAGCATTGAGAAATATAATGTTCAAACTCTGTGGTTTTAAGTAATCAGAACGGAGAAAATCTGGTCTCTGTGTCGATGTCATGCTCCTGTAGAGGGGAGAATTTTATTAAATGTCACAAGGCATAAATGAACTGTGTGCATAATATAAAAAGATCTGTTTTGTGGTTCACCTGATTGAGCTTCTTGAATTCCACAACCTGGAAAAAGATGTGCTCCAGGATGTGTTTGGCATCCCTTTGGTCTTTGTCCAACTTTCCTGTCACCCCCAAGATGTCCCCACACTTCCTCACATAGAACTCCAGGTCTTCGTCTGTGCCTGCAGGAAGGAAGAATACAGAAAACGTTTCATTAATCATGCTTGATTTAAAAAAATAGTTTGAGGAGATACTCTAATGACTAAAATACGGTACGAAGTTTGAACCCTTACATTTGTTGGAAAGTTGTGCCAGACGCACTTTCTCCGAAGAGAAGGTTTCATCCAGGTCAAAGAGGTCAAGCATGGGTGGAGGAAGGTCCCTGAAGGCAGGCGGGAACACCTGCTCAAATCAACCCCCAGGAAAGCAATCAGATGAAAACATGCCAAATTGGTAATGTTCTACAATGATCAAATGTGTAGCTTTACTAAACACCAGTCCATAAGCTAATTTCAGATACAAATCAGCGCATTAGTGCCATTATAGTGGTGTGTACAACAGAATGTTGGGTAACACGGCTGAGCTAATGGAGATGGGTAGTACTAGTGCTAGGGAGGGGTGTTGACACAGGAGAAAACATACAGCAGGCTCCAGCTGAGGAAGGGGGGTCTCGAACTGAGGTGTGATCAGCTGGAGAGGCTCATGTTTGACATTCAGCTGCTTGTAGGAACTGCAGGGGGACAGTCGGACACACAGTCAATAAACACGCAGACCAAAGCGGACTGTAGCCGCCTAGCGAAAACTGACGATGCCCTATGTGTTTTCACCTGATGACTTGGGGCAATGTGTTGGTGGACAGCTGGAGTAGAGACATGTCAAACAGGGAGGTAAAGTCTCTGGGGTTTTCCTCTCCCTCTTGCAAGCACACTCGTAGTCGCTCAGACAGACAGCCGGTGTCCGGTAGCATGGTGTAATCTGTTACCTGAGACAAACACAAAATGGTAAGCACCGTATTTGGAACTCAAAAGGGAAAAACTCCAGATCCTAAAACCTTCCTTGGCTTCTCACCTCTGGGTCCTCTGCATCTATCTGGTTCAGATGAATGTTATCACCCATAAGCCACTGGAAAACAACATCCTGCGTAACAAAATCAAAAGGCACCGTTACAACCAAATGTAGTCTGTAATAGGACCAAATAGTGGATCACCGACAATTCCACTGTTAACGTTACAGAGCTGTAGTGATCACACTCTGGCAACTATTCTTGTGTAACTGTGAAGATGTTAACAAGCCGACCATCAGGAAGTCGTCAAACACCCTTTTCACACCACTGAGCCGAGACATGCCCAGATATGCTGTAACTTCCTGGCCTGACTCAGTATCCATCGCAGGGGTTGGAACCATTCCGAAAAGGACAAAGGTTTCCAAACCACGACTTTACAGTTGGCTTTGCATTATCATCAAAAGGTTACAAGAGACTTCCGCATTGGCCCTTAAAGCCAGAGTACTTCCAACTGACACAGCACTCACCATTATTTTACTGTTCTCCTCTTTGTCCAGGTACTGGTCGCTGAACATGTGACAGGAGCCCATCACTGCCAGTTTGCCTGCCTCCTGTATTACAAAAAAACACAATTGACACAAACAGTAAATAGCTGACGTACTGTGAAACACGGTGAGGTCATGCCGTGGTGTTTTCAGGAGGTCAACGGGAGCTCCTCACCTTGACCTGATAGAAGGCCAGGACCGGCCGGTTGAGGGGGAAGCAGACGGAGCCCGTGGAGAGCACAGCCACAGCAGGCTTCATCACGCTCAGTGTAGCTCCGTACGGGTACACAAACGTGAGAGCCCTGTTTAAGAACACATTAGGAAAATATATAATCTGTTACCAGAGGGGTACAGACCGGCGGTTTTATTTTTTGAATGAGGGCCAACAACCTTGGGCAAATCTGCTTGTTTGATTAAACGTGAAACTGTGATTAACTCTGTTCCCTGGATTAGATTGTTGACAGTTATTAAAATGCTAGCATGAAGAGAGAACACCTACTGCGCATTGTTTCCAGCACTTTCGTCTTCGATGATCCCTGTTACCACTTTGCCTGCAGCTCGACTGATCTCTCTTGGGATTAAAAGACAAATGCAGAAACTGTGGCTCAACAATGCATGCATCATTCATATTGGAACTATTAACCTCATTACCCTTCATTGGTACATAAACTTCTTGGGCATGGAGAAGGAACCAATGTTAAAACTCTGACGTTGGGACCAGACAAACATCTAAATGGTTAATCAGCTAACCTGTTCAGAACACCATTGGACACAAGTGCTTCTTTTGGATGGAAATACTTGTAGTAAACATTCCTCACGACAGCATCTACAGTAAATTGATTGAAGACAACATTAGCCATAAAAAAACCTGACAGTTTAATATCTAGAGGACAACATTGTTATTAGTCCTCATAAGATACTCACCACTGTTGACCATTATACCAAACTCCTCAAGAAGGAAGTTTATATTGGTGTCATACTTCATCTCCCCTCCCTCACCCAGCATCACAAGGACATCTCCTCCCGCATCCAGGTATTGCTTAAGGACCTCCAGCTGAACAAGGGCAAATCAATGTTTGAATCCTAATATAAAGTTGAGAACATACTCAACAGTGTTCATGTTGACATAAAAACGTTATATTCTACAGGTGTGTTTTGCTGCAGAAATGCAATTCAGAGACACTTAAAAATTTCAAAATGTAGACAGAGAACAAACAAGGGAGACACTGCAAAACACACAAAAACACTGAGTTGTTCGGTTCCTTCTTCTCTATACCCAAACGTCCATCCATGAACGCATGTCATTTGACCTCTCCTAACTCTATCATACCCAGCAACACACCTCAGCTGCAGTGAATTTTTCCCTGGGACCTGCAGTAATCCACAACTTCACACCATTCAACTTCTCCAAGGTGAGCTCCTCTTTTATGCTATGGAGGAACACATAAAATCAAATGTAGGAAGTCACCTTATTCTACTGACAAATAATAAAATACCACAATTTGTTATTCGTCCGTAGATAAATAGAAAGCATATATAACCAGCTCGCTGTTTACAACATGGACATGGTTGACTAGTACTGTAGCTGCCTACAGTACAGTACCTCTGAATCTTCCATTGCGCTCTGAGTCTCTTCTGCAGGGACTTGTAACCATTGTTGGCAGTGAAAAGTTCTCTCTTGGAGGCGTTAAAAACAACACTGTTGCGCTCCTCCTTCTCCATTGTATGCGATATTCAAAGTCCTATTACAGACACAATGTTACGTTATTGTACTACTGAACTTAACATTATGTAATAAAATACAGTACTCTAGCTAGTTAACCAATGTTAGCTAGCATGAGATAAGCAGAAAACAGCTCGAGTAACGGTAACTACTTACAATTCTTTACTGGACTGGAAGTGTTAAAGGACCAAATACTTGATTTTGCTTTGTTTTGAAGACCTTCCTACATTTCTAACGCAACATGCCGAAAATATTCGCAAGTGTATAGAAAATACGCTAACGAGCTAACGTCTTCCAATGGTGCATTGTGGGTATTAAGCGGTGATTCACCACAGTAACCATGGGCGCTGCTCGCATAGCAACGAGTGTAGCTTTGAGAAATTCGATATTTTTTCTAGACATATATTAATAAGTGATCAATGGTGGTCCAGCGGTCTAAACCGCTTCCCGGGTTAGAATCTAGACGACTGCTACAAGATTTTCCTCTATTCCATGTGTCTAATAAAGCCTGAAAATGTATTCATAACAGAATATCGATCGGTATACATTGATATAGATTTGTTCTATCTGCGAACACAGATGTCGGAGAGGGATGAGGAATGATTGTGTGATTGAATCAGGGAACATTCTAGTAGGAATCTGATTTGAAAATCAATCATGTTACGATGGTTTTTGTCCCGAGTTGTTTTGAACACGAACACCTTAACGAGCCCAGTAACGTTCTGTAAGATGCGGCATTGGCTGAGTTTTCACCGATGACAAAAACTTAAAGATGCATTCGGCGATTTATGGCACAAAAAAATGATTGTAGAAGTCGCGCTGTCCTAAAAAGAGTCCCCGAAAATGGTATGCTATGTAATGTATGTGTCAAAATAAACACTCGCTTTCAAACTAGCATTTGTTTGAATAACTGAGGTTTGATAGTGTTTCTAATTATTTTATAGATAACATATTACACAACCAGCCCAAAATCTGACGTTAAAAATGTTAATCTCTGCCTCAGACTAAATCTTTAAATGGTCCTCGTTGTTGTTTACTAAACAGCAAAATAATATAGAATTTATCCCGTCTATTCCGGAGCAAATGTCATCACAATACTATATGGCCTCAAGGAGGTCCAAGTGAAAACATCAAGGTGACATTTGACCCAAAGAAACAAGAACTACAGTGAGGGGAAAAATTATTTGATCCCCTGCTGATTTTGTACGTTTGCCCACTGATAAAGAAATGATCAGCCTATAATTTTAATGGTAGGTTTATTTGAACAGTGAGAGACAGAATAACAACAAAAAAATCCAGGAAAACGCATGTAAAAAATTTTATAAATTGATTTGCATTTTAATGAGTGAAATAAGTCTTACATCCCCTCTCAATCAGAAAGATTTCTGGCTCCCAGGTGTCTTTTATACAGGTAACGAGCTGAGATTAGGAGCACACTCTTAAAGGGTGTGCTCCTAATCTCAGCTGTTACCTGTATAAAAGACACCTGTCCACAGAAGCAATCAATCAATCAATCAGATTCCAAACTCCCCACCATGGCCAAGACCAAAGAGCTGTCCAAGGATGTCAGGGACAAGATTGTAGACCTACACATGGCTGGAATGGGCTACAAGACCATCGCCAAGTAGCTTGGTGAGAAGGTGACAACAGTTGGTGCGATTATTCGCAAATGGAAGAAACACAAAAGAACTGTCAGACTCCCTCGGTCTGGGGCTCCATGCAAAATCTCACCTTGTGGAGTTGCAATGATCATGAGAACGTTGAGGAATCAGCCCAGAACTACACAGGAGGATCTTGTCAATGATCTCAAGGCCGCTGGGACCATAGTCATCAAGAAAACAATTGGTAACACACTACGCCGTGAAGGACTGAAATCCTGCAGCGCCCGCAATGTCCCCCTGCTCAAGAAAGGACATGTACAGGCAAGTCGGAAGTTTGCCAATGAACATCTGAATGATTCAGAGGAGAACTGAGTGAAAGTGTTGTGGTCAGATGAGACCAAAATCGAGCTCTTTGGCATCAACTCAACCCGCCGTGCTTGGAGGAGGAGGAATGCTGCCTAAGACCCCAAGAACACCGTCCCCACCGTCAAACATGGAGGTGGAAACATTATTCTTTGGGGGTGTTTTGCTGCTAAGGGGACAGGACAACTTCACCGCATCAAAGGGACGATGGATGGGGCCATGTACCGTCAAATCTTGGGTGAGAACCTCCTTCCCTCAACCAAGGCATTGACAATGGGTCGTGGATGGGTATTCCAACATGACAATGACCCAAAACACACGGCCAAGGCAACAAAGGAGTGGTTCAAGAATAAGCACATTAAGGTCCTGGAGTGGCCTAGCCAGTCTCCAGACCTTAATCCCATAGAAAATCTATGGAGGGAGCTGAAGGTTTGAGTTGCCAAACGTCAGTCTTGAAACTTTAATGACTTGGAGAAGATCTTCAAAGAGGAGTGGGACAAAATCCCTCCTAAGATGTGTGCAAACCTGGTGGCCAGCTACAAGAAACATCTGACTTCTGTGATTGCCAACAAGGGTTTTGCCATCAAGTACTAAGTCGTTTTGCAGAGGAGTCAAATACTTATTTCACTCATTAAAATACAAATCAATTTATAACATTTTTGACATGCATTTTTCTGGATTTTGTTGTTATTTGGTCTCACTGTTCAAATAAACCTACCATTAAAATTATGGACTGAAAATTTCTTTGTCAGTTGGGCAAACATACAAAATCAGCAGGGGATCAAATATTTTTTTCCCTCACTGTATATAATGCTAGTCCTAGAGTTCATGACACATACCTCTATTCTAGCAAGGCATTCTTAGGCTTCAGGTCTCTACTACAGACCTGAAGCCTAACATTCATCATTTTTAATGTTTTAAACAAAGAATGGTCTGTACCGTCTTAGGGCATTGCCGAATGACCTTGCAAAAGGGGCATGGGAAACTTGCAGGGAAAACCTGGGTTTACTCTGAATAATTGGGGGAATGCTGTTGAGTGGGTGAGATGTAGTTGTCAACCCTGTTGATAGGGTGTGACTGACCAGCAAACAATGCTTAGTGAGTGTAAGTAACCAATGCCAGTGGCCATCTTAGCTGTGTGGAAGCAAGGACTTGGCTGGGAGAAGTAATGTTCTCTCTAAACGTAATGGAAAATCTACCGTAGAAAATCAAAAGTAAATTTAGTCTCTTGCATCAAATGAAGACCACTGCCCATTAGTAGCTGGTCTTTTGTCTTTATTTCACACAATACCTGTGATTTAATCCATTACAAAGTAATGCTTTCCTAGGATCTGGAAGGAGTTCCACCAGGAAATATTTACTCTTAAGCTAATTTTTTTGCCATTATACTTTTTATTATCACAGGGATTAATTGAGCACCAAAGAAATACTGCATTATTTTTAAACCAATTCATGCTGTACAGTTTATTCACTAAAAAACATTCTATATACTCAATCCGAATCAATTTGAAGAGAGCCATTTTAGTTCTACTGTTACATTAAATTAATTGGTGAGGGGATAAATAATAGCTACACAATAACAAACCTTCATACATTACTTAATTTAGAGGAAAGAAGTGATTGGAAAATATATTTAAAAACATACTAGACTGGAATTATCCATATCACTCTTTTCTATGCCTGTAGTGGTGCTAGACTTTTTTTTTTACTATTTGCTACTTAACATTTTTAGTAGAAAAACAAAACATTTGAACAATGAAATAAGCAATACTGCAGGATCTGTACATTTTGTAATCAACACACTTATATGTAGTTTCATTGAGTTCTTTTAAGAATCTGTGAAGTCTAAGATGAACCTACAAATTCACATGGTGACGAAGTTTTGATCCCCTTGAAACTGCTTGTCAAATTCAAAAGTTTGATTCACCAAAATAGGCCCCAAGACTTGTATGTCACCCACATGCCTTTAAAAAAAGAAAAAACTGCACATACAAATGCATTATGGGGGATCTCTCCAAATAATGGGTCAGTCCAAGCCATGTTGTATATCAACACTTTATTTAATCAACACAAACTAAGCATTTAAAAAAAAAACAATGAGGAGGAAATAATCAGAGGTCAGGGAAAAGTGACACTTAAGTATCTTCTTTGCAAATAATGCTGTAATTACACTAAACTACAGCTGGGAGAATAATCAAAAAGTGGCGTTTTGCTCATAGTTAATTCCAGCAAGAAGCATTTTCCAGAAAAATTCAAAGTTTGAATTTAAACAAATCTGCTAATCTAGGAGATGGTTTGTGAGACAATTGATGGCAACTATCAAACTACTAGTAGCAGTTTAAGATACATTGTTTTAAACTGTGACAGAGATTAATGTTTCCATTCTATTTACATTTATTCAATTTATTGAATCAATAAAGCAAGTAATACATACAAATCTGCGAATTCACACACTTGCATAATGATTAAGAAATGTTTAAGTAACTCAGATTCTGTGATAGTCGTCCTTCGTTTTACAATTTGTGAAGACAATACTATGAAATCTATGATCAACAGCCAAACAAAAATCATGACTTAATACCAAAATACCAGAGATTAAAGAAGCAATACAGAAAATGGTAAGAAATGATTCCTCTTGAAAGCAGAACATCAAACATCATCAAACCAGTATCTTTAACACAAAGGATAAACCATCTCAGATGGAAGCGGAAGAATACAAAACAAGTCGTCTACGCTGTGTTCAGTATACAATAATTAACCTGGAACTCATGCAAAGTAATGTTTTTTTAAATGACCAAAACAGGGATGGGCAACATCAATCTGAAGATGGTGATGTTAAGATGGAAAACCCAGCGGATAAAACTAATTGGTAATAGTTCGCAATGAACATCATGATTTGTTTTCTACTGGAGTCAGGTGTTTAAACAGGGGCAAAAGTGTGACACCAACCACATCTTTCAGGACCGGAGTTGCCAATACCTGTACAATCACCAACTTCAATAAACCCAGTGATTTCAGAGGCCCAGAGTCAAAATTGGTTTCATACATCCTACTTGAACAGGTACATCTAATCTTGGGAAGCTGACCTGGACCTCGAACGCGAGCGGGATTTTGAGCGAGAGGCTGACTGTTTGGTGGGGGATTTGGAATCCCGGCGGTCTTCTCTCAGGGAGGGGGACTTGGAGGAAGACTTGGCCACTTCTCCGTTTCCATTCTCTGTGGGGGTGGGGGAGCGACTCCGGGATTTCTTGCCGACAGACTTCTCCTTGGAGTGGCTTCTGGTTCCCCGGTCAGACTTGACTTTAGACTGGCTCTTAGAGCGAGACTTGCGGGAGCGAGAGCGGGATTTGTGGCTCGCCGATCGGCTGCGAGACTTGCGAGAGGCGGAGGGAGACTTGGAACGGGACTTCCTGGTGCGAGAGCTTGACTTGGAACGAGACTTGCGGGACTTCTTCCCGGATCTGGAACGGGACTTGTGGTCTGACCTGGAGCGAGAGCGCCGTTTGCTGCGAGAGTGAGACCTGTGGAGAACAAACACACTGAAATTAATACTAGGCTGTGGATTTTCATACTTGTCTTTTTAAAATTACTGATTAACTTATGGATAAAACCTAGGGCTGTCAAAATGTTCTTAAAAGCATACGCGACCATACAAAAATAATTTTCAAATATCTACATGAAAATGTGTCAAACTTCGAAGTGCGTTGAGTGTAATGACATTTTGTCCAGTAGAGGGCAACATTATGCAACAATGGAAAGTCCAACAAAAAACAGTTTTAACATGGTGGCACCTATTAGACAAATCATATGTAGGTCTAAGAAATGTAAATATATTTTATATGGAGGCATTCCACCATTTTATGAATCAATGGACTGTGAAAAATATTAAATAGTGCTAAACATAGAAAAATGCAATTGGCTGCGTAGTTGCGTGCATGGAATTCAACCAAAAAGTTGCTATCTTTATTGTTTAACAGAAATACTAGCATATCATCTTGTTCAATGCAAAGTGCAGCTCATTTCCCATTTACCCAGTTATTTCTGGCTGTGGAAAATGTTTGTCAAACTTCGATGTTTGGCGACTTGAACTCTTGACAGTTCCATGCACTGAGCTCAGTATCATACTGCTGAATGACTAAGTCCTACGTCCCAGATTGCAGACGGCTGTGCTTCATTTTCTATATATTTTCTATCCATCCACTGCCCAGAAACCAAATCATTTATTGGTCCCAGGGACATGCAGATGGTGATCTGCTGCAGTTTTACTCAGTGCTGGGCAAATGAGGCTCCCGCAGTTGAAACGAAGCACCTGTCAGATCTCATTAAGGTATTTTTATTGACACCATCTCAGCTGCGTTAATGCTGAAGCTCGCTTAGAATCTCGCACTAGAATGAACAATGTTAGCCCAGCATGCTTGGTGACTCGGCACCTAAAGCCTAACTAGGAATTTTTCGCATTCGAATAGCAAATACGAATTTGACAGCCCTGATGAAAATAAAATAAACGCCAACATCTTGAATATTTCACAGAAGCCCATTGGAGCGATTCGGAGGTATGTGGAACCCTGCAGTCAGGACAGGAAGTGGTAGAAGCATCCAGCAGCAAACTGCACAGGAAATGCCTGCTATTTGGGGTCTACATGCTGTCTAGCACTAGCAGCCCCATAACACCAAGTAACATTATGGGATGTAAATGTACTTAATGAATTAAGGAAATTGGAATGTACATTTTTGGTTGATTTACGTCGCTTTAAGAGGCATAAAAGTTAATAAGATGCATTAAAGTTAAATACATCATTATAAGTAAATGTTGCTGTGTGCCCCCCCTCGAGTGACTGGGGTGGTCAAGGCTTCAAAAACCTGGTCGCTGCATATTTAATATTCTGTGAAGTGTCTGGGATCTTCCAGCCGGGGCGGTGGTCAGCATCCTCACCTTGAGCGAGACCTCGAGCGGCTGCCGGAACTCCCGCTCCTCCGGCTGCGAGAGCGACGTCGGCTACGAGACCTGGGAGATCAAAACACACAGTGAGACCCAGGTGACCGACACATTAACGGGAAACGCGACAGCCGCGTCGTGGCATCCTAACCTGGAGCGGCTGCCTGAGTAGGAGCGCCGACGCCGAGGCTTGTCCTCCACCAGGCGGATCTTCCGCCCGTTGATGTCGGTGCCGTCCAGCTTGTCGAGGGCCCTCCTCATATCTGAACGGGACCGGAACTCGATCACCCCCTCGTTGGTCCGCTCCTTGTGGGCGTCAGCATAGGTCACCTCGCCGGCCTGGCGCATGAAGTCCTGTCAACACAAAAACGTGAACAACAGCTGTGTTTAGAAAGGAGCCGGTTTCTACTGAATACATTTGGACCGTGTTGTTGAGACACTCACCTTTAGGTCCTGCCAACTGCAGCGGCTGGAGAGGTTCTCCACGATGAGGCGGTATTCCGTGCGTACAGGTGGACCGTACTTGTCCCGGCCGGTCCGGCTTCGGCTACTGTAACCACTACTGCCTTTAAAGGATGCGGAACGCAGCGTCAGAGTGGCGCAGTGGGAGAAGATAGCCTACACAGGGGTAATGCTGGGGGCTACTAGGACTTACAGCCTGTGTGGATCCATCAGGCCACTAGCTCCTTAACATTACTGCGCTAATTAGTAAAGGGGCCTAACAATGCCTCGGCCAACACATTTAACACATGCCAGCGCTAACACATTTAGCCAATGTCCGCCTGACCACAGTAGGTATCAGTGGGAATGGACAGCATTCCTGCTCTTTGTTAACAAGCTAAAAAACAAACACAAACACAACATTGCCATTTCTCTGCTGCAGTGACTTCAACCTTACATTTATTCTGCTGTATATGAGACAAAGTTTAAAAAGATATACACCACATCAACCAGAAAATACTAAATGTAGCTGGCAAATACCAGTCTACAGATACCGTAGGACTTACAATGGAGGCAAACTGCTCCCTGGTGAAACAGTTAGGTAACAGACGGCAACATGTTTTGTTGGCTTCAACCTTTTGCGCTATTTCTTTTCAACAGAAAAACCAACAGGATTCCTCACCATCACCCTGGACTATTGGCAAAAGGTTGCTGTCATCATGGCTTCCGGTAAGGTCAGCCAAGAGGTCATACGTCAAAGGTCACACACACATTAAGGTGAAAGCCAAGGCCAAACGGGACAGGCAGTCATCTTAGCCAGTCATCATCATCAGTCATCTTAGCCTCAAGGGAAACGGACTCAGCCCGCAGTGGACTATTTCAAATTGAAACATCAAGGACTTTGTTAATGTTGAAGTCAGACGGTATAATAAACACATTGCATCTTCATATAGCCTTTGGTTTACATCACAGCTAGGCTGCTTACAGGAATCAGGCAGTGTGTAGTGAGTGTCCCTATGCATTAATGCAAGCAGTACAGCTGAAATGTAAACACTAAATCTAACATCCTAAACCCTACTATAAAGCAGAAATGTAGGTAGGTACACTGTTCAAATTGTATTTTTCACAGAAAAATCTGCAATGATTTGAAAAGCAATTGAAGAAAACAAGACACTGTACAAATACTAAACATACCATTCTAAGGTCCTTAACTGAAATTGCATTTAAGGCTAAAAAGAAGATACTATATTAGTGGCCTCCAAATTAAAATACATAGTTGGTGATAATCACTTTACTGCCACCTTCTGGAACTCTCGATCATCACACCTGAGGACAAGGTAAATACGGTTATTTTTATATAACTAGCTCACACTTACTACGTCCACCATAACCACCGTATCCGGCATCACGGTCCCTTCGTGGACCACGAGCGTGCTCAATGATCACTCGTTCACCACAAAGGTCTTTCCCGTTCAGTTCATAAACGGCATCGTCTGCGTCACGTGTGTCCTCGAACTCTACAAAGCCGTACCTGCAACAGGAGATTGTGCATATGAGCGAGAAGACCCAGAAGACCCAATGCTGACAGTGACAAACGCTAAATGTCAACAACAGCTGACTAGCTGCTGCCGTCAATAGTCGCCATTTTGCCCATGCGAACCTAGCTAGCTCTGCTTAGCTTAGTGAAATCCTACCCATTCTTCAGGTCAATCTCCAGCAGCTTCCCATAACCGCTAAAAAATCTTTGGATGTCTTTCTCACGAACATGGTAACTCAATCTACCCACGTAAACACGCGGCATTTTAAGAAATATTTGTAGTTTTCTTAGAAAGTTTTTAAGCTAACTGAAAGCGTGCGATAAGACGGCGCGCTAAAGCGATGAGCACGCATTGGCGTATCGACGTCATCGTTTGTGCACCTCCCACTTTTTAAAGCCACAGTTTGCCGATCATAAAAAAACTGCGCAATCAACAAAAATACAATATATTTTAATATGGACTTGCGTTTTATGAGTAAGAGTAATTTCATTTACTTGGCCTATAATTTGTAGCGAATTAATAATAAATGACGTTTCATCTCTACTACCACTTGGATGAGCACACAGACACAAGAAACCATTTTGGCAGTCACGACTGTAAAGGGAAAACTAGCTAGAATGTTCCCAAAGCACCACAATCAAGAGGTTGAGGACTATTGATATAGTTAGAGCTGGTCGAGCTTTGTGAAACTGCAAAACAGCCAGTGACAGAGGAAGCTTGCCTGGCTACTCACTGTTCAAATAAGGAGTGAACGTTTATTATACAAGTATATTCGACTGGAAATGGTATGAATTCTGTTTTTTGTGTGGCTTCTGTAAGAATGCAAAACTGAAGCATATGACTTTGGTAGTCTTTTGTGTAAGTTATTCAAGAGGACCCTTCTTTTTTTATTATTTTCCCTGTCTATGCGATCCCACACAGTTTCAATTACATTGAGCGTTCTGGCTGCAGAATTCCACTCCAAGTAGGGCTTATAAGTCTTTCCAGAGTGTTTTGGGATATTATTGTGCTTAAAGGTAACGTTTCTACTAAGAAGTCAAAGACGGCAATTTCTTTTAAGACATCTCACTGTCAAAGCGTGTACTGTGATGCCAGTTTGCTCTGTCAGATGCGGATCAAACACTACATTGTATTTCCTTCAGTGCCTCAAGAGACCTTTAATTAGTTTATCATCGTTTTGGGTCTTCCACTGTTTTCTGTCATCAATTTGCCCCGTTTTTTAACATTTTTGTATAATTTTAATTTCTATTAATCTCTTTCAGCCTGTTGCTCTAAACCCTCAAATCTTCTAAGAACAACGCAAGAGCGCAGGCCGTGGGTTCCGCTACAGAGGTAACGGCGTCTTTGCATTAGGGTCGGGTCTTTCAGGGGGACTGAAAAACACAAATCGTTGTCGGCAGGATTCGAACCTGCGCGGGAAGATCCCAATGGATTTCTAGTCCATCGCCTTAACCACTCGGCCACGACAACCACGCTATAACCACTTGAAGGGCTTCTTTTCCGGGTACAGACGTGTCACCCCCGCCCTTTGCCTCACAGTGGTTTAATCCACTGCCCCACAACTCTCAGCAGTGGCACCATAGATTATAGAACAGTAGATGGGCTGACGTCATTGAGCCCCTATAAATCAGAATGGAGCAATTTGACAGCCATTTTACCTGGGTCCTGTTCTAAACAATATACAATACAAACACATGGTAGAAGTGGCATTTCAGTTCTTATAACAGTTACATTTCCTTAATAATATATAAATAGCC
Source organism: Esox masquinongy (assembly GCA_016801175.1). Taxonomy (NCBI): domain Eukaryota; kingdom Metazoa; phylum Chordata; class Actinopteri; order Esociformes; family Esocidae; genus Esox; species Esox masquinongy. The sequence goes on from JACXGI010003912.1 coordinate 52,085, forward strand.
ACTGTCATTCACAGCATAATGCATAAAAAGACTGTACTTTTCAGAATATTAACAAATTCATTTGAAATAGTTTTCAATAATTTATTAATTTAAGAGTACAAAATGGCAATGGTCTAATGTAGGAAGATACAGGATAGTACTTTAAATATAGTGCAAATGTATATTTATTTCCAAAGAGAATTAACTGTGATTTTAAATTATAATATGTATGTCTGTATATACATTAAAATATTATAATTTAATTTCATGGTAGAAATCACTATTTTAGTTACAGTACATTAAACGGAGCAAGCTAGCTCACTGAATTTGTTAGGCTAAGAGTAGCATAGCAGTCGGAGGACAGAAATAGGAGAAAACAAGGCTACTTTTTTGTGGACAAAGGCTACCCAACATCTCCATCTGCTGATTATATACTGTAATTACTTTTTTTGATGAAAACGCGTTATTTCATATACGTTGTGTGCAATATTAATTCATACTTTACTGTAGAAAGCTAGCTGAGACTGTTAATTTAAAAAACAAACAGAATTCTGATACTGTAAAGTTACGTAGCTCAACAGTTACGGTTAAGCTGGATTAGCTTTCTTGTTCTTTGATTAAAAACATGGTATGTAAAGTTAAGTATGTTATCATTAGCTACACTAATTACTGATGCGTGAACAATGTTTCCCACCTCCTTTGTATAGTTTATCTTTTTTCTGGACCAAATTACTGCTGCACAAAATACCACCATGCATGACTAGTGTTAAGTGACTTTTCCGAACTGGTCCCAGGTAAGATGGTGGAGCTATTGAGACGTCAGATAGAACTATATGTCCCATCTACAGTATGCTTCGTATCTATGAATGGCACATCATGGAGGTACGGTGCATATGTGGGAATCTGACAGTCTGTCGGTGGTGGTTGACTTTCAGTAAGTAATTCAAACAAAGAATATGTTAGACATTTATTTACTTCTACCACGCAATACAATAAAAAAACATTTCTAACCGTCACCAGCCTTCATTTTCTCTGCATTGAATGACAGGTCACTCGTTATGTTAGCTAGCGGTTAGCTGATGTTTGCTAGCAAGCTACAAGTAACATCAACCAGCTTTTGCAGCTGTTTGAATTCGAGTCAATTGAGAGAAACTTGCAGTGCAGTTTATGTAGTGTTCCTTAGCTGGCAAGGTGACTGTTCGTGTCTACCTTCTGAAAGGCACTCAATGCATGTAGCTAACGTGGGGTTAATCCAGTCAGTTTGTTATATGTTGGTAGGGTTCACACACAATAGCTGAATTTGTAGAGCTACAGTAGCAAGCAAACCGATGGTGCAGACTAAAACAGTATTACAACACTACTTCTTGATAATTTTATGTTATTGTCCCCTCCAAACTTGATATCAGACTTTCCCCCCGTAGTTATATGCTTTCCACTTTGCCGCTGTCCGTAAGGAGTGAAGAGCCCAGCATCCACACTGCTGCAGTTAATACGAGATTACTGACGGATTGTGGCGTTATTGTGCAATGTAACAAGTCGATGCGGACTATGACATCATCCCCACTTCACCAACGTCCCACATTTTTTATTGTATTGTTCATTTGTAATCATTGAAATTTTACATAGTATTTTGATGACCAAATAAACATGTACTGCCCAGATAAATAGCATTGAACAGTTTTGGCCAAAAACTAGCACACTTACTTAATTTGAGTCTACCCAAGAGCTATGAGTCTAACCAGGAGATATAATATTAGTTTAAACAGGAGATATGATATGAGTCCATGTAGGATACTTTCCTCACCAAATAACCACAAGAGACACGAGAGAGACTCATTAAAGGATGCTATTTTTATTTAATTTTCTTTACAGCTTCACAGATACCTGTAATATACACATCTAATTCTCCAGATTAACCAAACGGTGCTTGCTGGAAAGCATTGATTGTCCACTTCTTCTGACACTAACACCATGCCAAAAGAAGTGAACCATAAAATAAAACACACACGCTGATGTAACTCACACACACACACACACACACACACACACACAATCTTATGGGTTCCACTGTAGACATGTAATCTTGGGGTTGAAGTCGGTGGAAAGGAAAGGAGACGTGATATATATTTATATATAGATATCAGTTGTACAAACACACACAAATGCTTATGCACACGCACACTGATACACGGCTACATAGAAAAAAGGCACTGCCAGCAGGAACAACCTGGACACTGAGCAGGGTGTGTTGGTGTTTTAGGATTTAGGCCTAGATACTAGCCTTGGACAGCCACCTGATCCCGCAAGCTTACATTTAAACACTATACAGATTAACCGTGCCAATCAGCACACTTTCATGAATTATGGGTGTGGTCTGGTAATGACGAGTACTAACCCGGATTGATTTTTCATGAACGTTCAGCAATGTCCAACCTAAAGTTGTGTTTTTTTGTGAAAATGTTTTTCTTTTGCTGAAATCTTTTTTTTTTTTTTTCTTGGTACTTTTTTTTTTCTTGGTAGGCTAAGGTGCCTTTGATGCACAAATTGGTGACAAAAATGGTAAGTTGGTGACAAAAATGGTAATAATCATTTTCAGAGTTCTTAATCAGATAGTAGCTGAAGCTACATTTACTGATCTGCTTGTTTGATTGCTGTTGCTTGATGTACTTTTTGTTGTTGTGAATTATGGCGCTTTGGTACTACGTTATATCTGTTGTTGGTTTGATTAGTTGAAGGTCAAGCCAATCGCATTCGAATGAACTTTTCTCAACGCCCATCGGAAAACGCCCCACGCCAAAACCTTTTGAATCACAGCTCGACCAGACTGATATCTGTGTAGAGTTTTAATGTAAGCTCGCGGGATCAGGTGGCTGCACAAGGCTAGCTGGGTACAGGGTTTGGGTTAGGACATGGGATGGGCACAGGGGCGTTTCTGAGGCTCATGGCTCCTAAAGGCATGCGGTTTTGGACGATGAGACTCACTGGTATACACAGGTACTAACTCTCATTTAACATGTTTACTACTAGCTTCAGCCCAGATGCACACCAATTCAAATAACAGTAGTTGTAATCAATAGTAATGATTTGCCCTTCAATGTTTACATATTTGTGTGACACTCAGATAAACATCATTGGGACAAAAAAAGTCTCCTCTTGTAGTTTGGATGCCTGCAAGCTCAGTTGTTGGCCAGGGAATGCGCTCTCTTTTCATGTCTTGGTTTTCAACTCCCCTGAAACTGCTGGGGAGTTGGTGATATGAAGCAAGGCCTTAACTACAAACAGAACTGGCAAGGGGGAAAAATGGATTAAACTTTGGTGTGATGGTGTGTGTTTCTCAGCTCAGTGAATAACACAAATGTGTTTTTCCTGACAACATTAATGACTCCTCGGGGTATGACCCTTGACACCCAATCTGTGTTATTTAGGCATAGTTCCCTCTCAGTCATGGCCATCTCCTATCAGAGAAAATGGAGGGGGTACATTTCCAGCTTAAGGGTCAGAAGTTAGTGATTGAATGTTGGGAAGTTCAAGAAGCGTCAGAAGAACATCTATTTCCCACTGAACTATTTCTAAATGCTTAATAAAACACCAGCAGACATTTTATGCATATGCTTATGCAGGACAGGGTGAATAAATAACAGGTGGAGATCTATTGGGAACAGATTACCTCGGGTAGGTAGCCATTTGTATAACTGCAGTAAGGGTGAACAAACGGGTATGTGAAATGACTAGCGTGGTTGGTAATAGCATCCATGATATACATGTCTGTCTGCACAAGACCTCACACATTAACATGGTCACTCAGGTCCATAGAGATGCAGAATTAAGTGCCAGTTAGCCTCCTGAGATAGGGGGTTCACATCAGTGCTGGACGAACAATTTGCCCCCTGAGCTCAATGGAGCAACTCTAAGAGAAAAACTGCCATACATCTCTGGGAATGATATGAGAGGTGCCTGAAAATGAGTTTGGATCCAAAGTATTTATTTTGCGTTACTCTACCCTGACCCCAGAAAGCTCCACCTACCCCACCTACCAAACCCTACCACCCTCTATTCATGCTGACCCCTTTAACCTTTGTGCCCAGGCAGCCACACGGGGACAACATGAAAGCTGATATCGGAAACATACAGCAATGGAACTTTCTAATGGCTTTCTAACAGTAAGGTCTGGTCCTTCTAGATCATTCTGCAGGCCAAGGGGCACACAAAGAAGGTCAACACTCATGCATAAGTAATTAAGTAACACTTGCAGTAGCAGCAGCAATAGAATATTAAAAACATGGTCAGACCAAACTGAGATTCAGTGTAACATCAGAAGACCCATCTGGTCAGATTGTCAGACCAAACTCAGATATCTGAAACCAAAAAAAAAAGTCATAGAGTCCATTAGTTCAGTGTGGATTTTCCACTTGCAGGGAAATGCCTGTATTTATTTTGTTCTGGCATCCTGTCCAGTCATCCTTTTTTCAACCCATCCTCTCTCCTCCAGAGAGGTTGTGCAGGAGGGAGGAGCCGGCTATGTCCTGAGGGGAGTAGTCTGTGAGCCTCTGTGGGCTCCTGTCTCTCCCCAGGTCCATAGAGGGGTGAGAGGTTGGGGCGAGGGATTACGACTGAGATGTCAACAGTGATGGGTCAGGGTTGATTCTCTTGTAGCGCCTTCTGCAATTTCTCTCGGTAGGCTTCAAATTTCTGCTTTACCAATCGAACGCGCTCAGTCTCCTCCTTGTCCAGAATCACCAGGAAGTTTTGCAGCTCGGGAACAGAGAATGCATGCCACTGAGGGAGAGAGAGAAGGGGCAGATATTATGAATGTTTGAGATGGCAATCACGTACCACTTCATGATAAAAGGACACGCAGTCCGCTTGTGTTGTGCTCGTCTTACCTCCACCTCTTCGGTCTCGTTCTCTTTGAGGACAAAGCTGAGCAGCTCGGCGTCTGGCCCCGCTTCTAGTCTCAGGGCGAGAGGACGCTCCCCGGGAGGAAGCTTCTGGAACAGATCTGCAGACACAACGCAGAAAAAAGCATGTTTTTAGAAATCCTCCAGTTTAAACCCGATAGAATGTGCATGTGGTGCGTGCTTTACGCACCTTGTTTGCATGGAGTTTAACATATGTCGTATGTAGTGTAACATGTAACGTGTGTAGTTTAACATTTGTTGTATTTATTGTACCATAATACATAAAGTGTGTAGTTTAACATGTCTTACGTTGTGTAACATGTAGTGTGTAGTTTAACATGTTGTATGTAGTGTTATATTTAATGTGTGTGTAGTTTAACATGTCGTATAGCATGTAATGTGTGTATAGTTTCACAAATGTTGTATGTAGTGTAATATGCAATATGTGTGTAGTTTAACAAATGTCATGTGTAGTGTAATATGTATAGTGTGTGTAGCTTAATATTTCATATGTAGTGCAACATGTAACGTGTGTGTGTGTGTGTGTGTGTAATTTAACATACGTTATATGTAGTGTAACATGAAATGTTTGTGTAGCTTAACTCACCTTGCCCATCTCGGTGTGTCTGTCTGTACAGGGCAAACTTGCGTGGATTATCTAGCACCATGTACTTTTTGAGCAGGCCCTGAATGACCTCCTTAACTGTGGTAGAACTACTGATGTGTATCTGCTTCACACAGTCGGTGGGCATGTAGAACGACGTCCGCTTGTCACTCATCGCACCTCCCACCCCCTCCTGGTGTCTTTCTGCCAGGTCCGGCTGTGCATCAGGTCCCCCCCCCTCAATAACGGACACCGTAATCGGTCGACTCAGCCTGAGACGAACCTTAACGAAGCCAGTGTATGAACCGTCAGTAGCCTGGGGGGTTAAAGCATTTTCAAAAATAAATGTCTCGAGCCAAATCTGGTGTAAAATATTCGACAATACATTATGGCAGGGAGTTATATCTGAGTTATGGCAGAGACATACAGTGGGGCTCGAAAGTTTAGGCACCCCAGGTAAAAATTTGTATTAATGTGCATAAAGAAGCCAAGAAAAGATGGAAAAATATCCAAAGGGCATCAAATGACAGATTAGACATTCTTATAATATGTCAAAAAGAGTTAGATTTTATTTCCATCATTTACACTTTCAAAATAACAGAAAACAAAAAAATGGCATCTGCAAAAGTTTGGGCACCCTGCAGAGTTAATACCTTGTACTGCCCCCTTTGGCAAGTATCACAGCTTGTAAACGCTTCTTGTAGCCAGCCAAGAGTCTTTCAATTCCTGTTTGAGGTATCTTCGCCCATTCTTCCTTACAAAAGTTTTCCAGTTCTTTGATATTTCTGGGCTGTCTGTCACGCACTGCTCTTTTAAGGTCTATCCATAGATTTTCAATTATGTTGAGGTCAGGAG
>JACXGI010003913.1:0-19141 GCA_016801175.1 Esox masquinongy
TGCCATATATTACTGATTTAACATCTATTTCAATATTAAAATGTATTCTACCCATAAGACCCCACACTTCTTTAGATCTTGCGCAGTCGATTAACAGATGTTCTAAAGTCTCGTCGTTGTTGCATCCTACTATTGGGCAAACTTTTGTTTTAACGTAGCAACTCCAACTGACTATTGCGCGAACAGGTAGTCTGTTCACGGATATTAGCCATACAGTGTCTCTCATAGTTTCGGACAACTTCTTATCAAAAACATTTTTAATACAGGTTTTACATTCGTCCTGAGTTAAATTTCTATATGGAATTATATCTCCGTTTTCGTACGTATTTATCCTGTCATAAATCACTTTATTTGGTAATCCACTCCAATCAATATTTAAGGATTTATAGTTTGCCACAAAATCTCCATACATTAACTTAAAAGTAGGCACAGAGGATCTCGCTCTTCCTTTCGTTTTCTCCCAAGAAGTGACTGAGCCGACCCACACAGCCCTTCTTTTAATCTTTTTAACAAAGGATATTTTCAATTTAGTCGCACTATCCATTGCGCCTAATCCTCCAAGGCCTTTACTTTTATACATTAATTTCCTTTTAGTCACCTCCCGTGTAGTTCCCCATATAAAGGTTACACACAAGGTTACACACGTTTCTCGGACCTCACTCGCTAGAGCTTGATACTCCGAACGTCGGGTGCAGGACGTTGTTGCTCTGCTCTGATGTTCGTGCGATAGTAAACTGAGCTCAACTTGGTAAAAGGAAAAAAAGAGGTGTTTCATTTAAAAAAAAAAAAGTTATTCTGTGGCGGAGCATCACAATTTAGCAGTGACAGGCGACGTTCTAATTATAATAAGGGAAAAACTGGCTGAATCTCAAATCCCATACTATATACTATGCCAGATTAGTATGCGAGAAGATTAGTATGTTTCAAACCATAGTACGCTAAAAATATTATGCCAAAAGTTCACGGATGGTCTGCTATTTCTGGTGGATTTTCGAAGTACGCATCTGTGCATGCTTTTTTGGGGTGATACTGACCACAGTAAAAGAGGAGGGGTTTCCACGATTCTCTTGTCTTTTCACTTGCCGAAAAAGTCAGTTATCATCATCTACATTGATAGTTATTGTGTCACTGTCATTCACAAATGAAAGGAAAACAAAAGTTGTTGTGCCATGAAATGAAATTGCTTTGGCAGTGTAAATTTCGTCTTCAGTCTCGCTAGCAATTGCTCAATTCTTATGACTATTCCAAGTAGTAAGTAGATACTAGTGGGCCTATTACTGGCTAATAAGCTATTAAAACGACCAGTGGCAAAAGTCATACAGTTCATAGATGCTATTTGTGGTGGAAGTAACCCCATAAGAAACGTTTGTCAGTTTAACACTGCTTTGCCTGACAAAATCATCTAATGTTGTGACGCATTTTTATGACGAGGTAGTGTATCCCAATCGGTCCCAATACTGGCATGTAGCTTACTCTACACTAAACAGTATGTACCTCACCATCATCCGAAGTACATACTTGTAGCATGCAATTCGAGATTTAGCCAATCTGTCTTTTGATTATCCTTGAGATGTCCCTAGAATTTTCACCTGAGTTCACCTGTAGCAAATATTATTGATTGGGCATGATTTACAAAGGCACACCTGTCAATATAAGGCAGTGGGGAACCATCATGGCCCTCTATGCCCTGAGAGAGGGCCTAAGGATAAATACAAATCTGTATATATTTTTATATATTATAATTTGCAATTTTGTTTTCATTGATTTAATCTTTTTTTTGTAATTGTAATGATCCGCCTTCTGAATTTCTTCAGTTTGTGTAGGAAAAAGAAGGGTTAATATCCAAGTGAAAAAAAAATATTCAATTATAATTTTTCTTTGGGAGTCTCTTGGTAGAGATTATCTAGCTGGGCTCAATGCTCATTGGCTAGGCCCTCAGGCTTTGAATAGAAGTCACCAGCTAACATCACTGACACTGACTTCAATTAGAGCAGCATTTTGGAATGACAGTAGAGTCAACCAATCACATAGTGTCTTGTAATAGGTGGGACAATTGTATGATGCCTCAAGGCCCTCTAGAGGGCCTAAGTATATGTCACAAATTCAGAGCCAATAGCCAGCCTTATCTTGTTTTCTCACGCTTGAGTCTAGCTAGCTGGCTTGATTTTTGCAGTGAGTATTCGTAAGGATGGCGATGGCCCACTGTCAGCCCTGGCTTTGATCTCAATCGAAAAATAACTTCTTTCAGATATAAAATCAAAAGACAAGCTACATGAACATGCCATTATCCATTTCATAAAGGACAGGAGAATGGACTTCGTTTTTAAATGATAATCATAATGGTGAGTGGACTTTTTATTTTCATCTACAGTTTGCTTTTTGTTGCTATCTCATTCATATCATTTTGAATACAATGTGTAAAATATTATTTCAACTTTAGATCACTGGTTGTTTGGTGAAAACAAAGGTAATGACATTGCAATTGGAAGTACAGGGTTAATGACATTTTGTGTTGTGGTGCATTTTTGTATTGTTGCATGCTGGACATCAAACACAGCGCAGCTTTCTTCTCTCTGACAGCATATACTGTCCTTGAAACAATGTGAGTAGTTTGTGGTTGAATTTATTCTGCCACTTTTTGAGTGACCATTTTGGCAAATGTTTCTTTGAAAACGACACAACCATATTTTCTTCTAACGTGGTTCTCCTAACGATATTTGCAACCATTGTGTGCATTTACTGCTTCTGTGAGCCACAACCGAGGTGTGGCTTAGGACCGTTTGACTCTGTCATCAAAGAATTGCTTCTCCTACACAGGTCTGCAAAAGAAAGGTCTCAAGTCAAGCTCTGTATACACAGGCATCTATCTATCTATACGCAGGGTTGGGTAGGTTACTTTTTAAGTGTAAACCATTACACATTTGTAATCAGTAACGTAACTTCTTGGTTACTCAAACTCAGGAACGTAATCTGTTTACTTTTAATTACTTTGAGATTGCTTTCATATTAAGAGGCATTAGAAGACAAATAGGAATAGCCTATAACAAATTGAACACCTTTTGCGGGATGAATCAATGTTACAGTTTACATAGTTGGCCAAAAACTGAATTTGCATTTTACCTTATGGGTTACATACAGTGAAAGGGGTTTCTAAAACATTGCTTTTTACTTCAAAATGATTGGGCTACATCTCTACATTACACGCTAAAGGTCTGTCAGATATTCAGTCATTCCATTTAATCCAATAACCCTTGATCTTCCAGAATCTGACTTTTTATCTGAACATAACCCAAAATCTATAGATGTGTTAACCTATTCTGTTATTTGTTTTATTTTTTTTGCTTCAAAACATTGTTGAAAAATAAATGCAATTTCCCAAGAAGGGTATTGACATTATTGTGTATAAAAATCAGGATATCCGTAGCTTTTCGCACGTACACTAAATCTGCAGTAGTCTGATGTTTTGCTCCACAACCACCAACATTGTAAAAATGTTGCAGAAACCCCAAGCACGCCAATGCATGTTCGCAATTGTGAACACCCGCACACAAATAAGTTTTACCCGTGTGAACGAAACCTGCGATTATTAGGGTCACCAGCGATGGATTTTCGAAAAGCAAATTAAAGAAATAAACTATGATTATACACCTGTACTCTTACCTAAAATCATTGTCAGCGTCAGCAGCCAATGATAGCCAATGAACGCAATTTTCTGAGATGCAAATCAAGCAGAATCACATGACCTTCCTATATGGAGTTGAGGTGGCTGCATCAAATGCAAATCATCCTGGCAGTCCTTCCCGACACACCTTTTCTCCTCAAATATCGCCATGAGTTCCATATAATGTTTTATCTTGAAGGCAGCGCCATGGTACAGCTATCTAACAAATAGTTGCCTAATCTTCTAAACAATTCCTGTCTGAAAAAGTTAGGCCTATGCGTCGATATTAGATAACTAACATGCAATTTATCAATTATTCCGCGCACTTATACTTTGTCAGTTGAAGTAATCCAGGAAGTAATCATACATTTTTTCAAAAGTATGTGTAATCCGATTACAATATTTTAGTTGGTAATTTAACGGATTACAGTTACTGTTTTTTGTCATCGTTACATGTAACGGATTCGTTACTTCCCAACTCTATCTATATTTATGAGGTCAGATCTTTTTCCGCAACTGAGGGCCTAACTCTGATAGTCACAGTTTGCCATTGATATGGCAAACTGTAACTATCAGAGTTAGTCTACACAAGTCTACACTTCAAAGTACTTGTCAGAACAAAAACCAAGCCATGAAGTCCAAGGAACTCTCTGTAGACCTCCAAGAGAGAATTGTGTTAGGGCATTGATCTGGGGAAGGTAATAAATAAATAACGCTAAAGCACAGTGGGCTCCATAATTGTGAAATGGAAGAAGTTTGGAACCATCAAGACTTATCCTAGAGTTGGCCTTCCGGACAAACTAAGTAACTGGGCAAGTAGGGCTTTGGTCAGAGAGGTGACAAAGAACACATGGGCCATTCTGAGAGAACTTCAGAGTTTCAATGCAGAGATGGGAGAACCTGCCATAAGGACAACCATCTCTCCATCAATCAGGCCTATCTGGTAGAGTGGCTAGACAGAAGCTACTTCTGAGAAAAAGGCATGTGACATGCCACCTGAAGGACTCTGGTCAAATGAGAACCTGAATACCAAGTCCTATGACTGGCAAAAACAAGGTACCACATATCACCAGGCTAATACCATCCCTACAGAAAAGCATGATGGTGGGAGCATCATGCTATGAAGATGTTTCTCAATGTCAGGGACTGGGAGATTTAAAGAACCTGATTCTGAGCACACAGGACCTCAGATTGGAGTAAACCTGAAGCACACAACCAAGACAATACTGGAGTGGCTTTGGGACAAGTCTTTGAATGTCCCTGAGTGGCCCAGCGAAAAATTTTAAATAAAGGCCTGAATGCTTATGTACATGAGATTTCTTGATTTTTTTTAGTGCTATAATATCTAAAAATATGTTTTTGCCTTGTTATTATGGGCTATTGTATGTAGATTGTTGTAGAATTAATTGAATCAATTATAAATGAACGACATAAGATGTGTAGAAAAAGAAGGGGTCTTAATGCTTTCCGAAGGCACTTTGTGAGTGTGAAGTTTTCATTATGTGGGATCTTTTTAATAGTGCTAGGATCTACTATATGTGTATTCTCTTCTTGGTTCTATTAAAATGACAGTGTTTTGTTTCTTTTTTATTAGACTGCATTGAGGATGATGCTTGGTTTGGCCGGGACAGTAAATGTAATCATTGTTTTGATGACCCCATCCTGAAGAAATCACCCAGATTTGCGACATACAGCAAAAAACATTTCCGGATATTTAGAGTATGTCTGTTCACTTGACACGTTTTTTTTTTTTTTTTTATTGCCGAAGAGTTTTGTACATTAGCGAGTTCTGTAATGACGGTCAGATCTTTACATTGCAGGAGCAGAATAATGTCTATGTATTTGACAACAGTGGCAATGGCACGTTTGTTGATGGTAAAATTATTGGGAAAGGAAAAACGTTACCACTAGCAAACAATGCAGTGTTGTCCCTTGCTGAGGAGCATCACAAAGGTAACCTTGTTACAGAGGTTTATTTTTAAGTAATTTATGCTAAGTTCATTGATGCTCAAATCTCAACCAGGAGGCCATATCCAGTATGACACTATGTTCCTCAACAATATTATATTATTTACTTATTGGTGGTGGTATTATACTTAACATGAACAATCAATGAGACTAATTGCTTCTCCCTTCATTAGTGTTTGTGTTCATTGATCTCATGGTGGATGAACAGTCCAACCTCCCCAAAGAGTTCAGTGATAAATACCTGATCACCAGAAAGATTGGCGCGTAAGTGAGGCTTTTAATCAAACTAGTGTACTAAACATTTTTTGAATCATTTGGTTGTTGGGTTTTCGGTCATACAGTTGGACAGTCTAATATGATCAATGTAGACGTGGCTAATTTTGATTTGTTATACCAGTGGTGTGTGTGGGGAAGTGAAGCTGGCCTTTGAGAGGGAAACTTGCAAAAAGGTGGCTGTGAAGACCATTAACAAGAAGGATTTTCCAGCATCTGTTGGCGTAAGTCTTTTAACTATTTTCGTATTTTCTAGTTGGACCACACTGCTGTAAAAGAAACCCTCTTGTTTTTGCAATAATAGACTGCCACGCGTAATGCAGAACGCGAGATCAAGATCCTCCAAAAGATTGACCATGTAAGTAGCTATTCCTAATTGCCAGTGTTCTAGACCTTTTAAGGTTGCCATGGAACCTATTAAAGCATGTTTTTTGTTATTGTATACTGGACAAAGCAACAAACTTTGTTTTTTAATACTAGGACCTCATATCAGAAACTTCTTGTCTTTTACAGCCATGTCTGATCAAAACAGAAGATTTCTTCCAAACAGATGACTCCTACTACATTGTTTTAGAGCTGTGAGTTTCATTTCTTTCAATACACTCTTATCAGTGAAAAAAACAATTGTCATTTTTATACGTTGCATGTATTCTTTTGTGTAACCGTCTGTATGTTTAATTTTTACACCGTATTTCCCACCCTCTGTTGTATTCTGTTTAAACTGACGGTGTGTTTCAGCATGGAAGGTGGAGAACTCTTCGACAGAGTCAAAAGCAAGCACCAGATTGAGGAGCCAATTGCCAAGCTCTATTTTTACCAGATGTTAAAAGCAGTAGAGGTGGGTGGATTGAATTTCTATTATTTCAAAAAGCTACATTCATGGTAAATGGTATTAAATGTGTGTGTGGTTATACACAAAAAGTGAAGGCGTACCTAAGTACATTATTTTTATAATTGAGATTTACTGTCACTTGAGTAAGTACAGAGTTGCTTCCTTATGCATGATTGGTTATCTCACATTATATCCCCTAGTACCTTCACAACAATGGCATCATCCACAGGGACCTTAAACCTGAAAATGTGTTGCTTTCGTCTCACGATGATGTCTGCGTCATTAAGGTAAGGATTGTCAAGCCCTAATGTGTGTATATGAAGGTAGATCACGTTATCCACCGCAAACTTGTAAACCAGACCTATAGATCTGTAGGAGGAAAAAAGCAATAAAGCTTGGTTGAATTTTTTGACTGTCTCTGAAGTAAGGAGTTACTGGCCTCTCTATCTCTCTCTCTGTAACAGATCACAGATTTCAATCAGTCCAAGATATTGGAGGAGTCTTCCCTAATGAGGACCCTTTGTGGAACACCCACATACCTGGCACCTGAGGTTTTCACTGATGCCGTCACCGTGGGCTACAGCAGGGCTGTAGATGCCTGGAGTTTAGGGGTTGTCCTGTTTGTGTGGTAGGGCACATTGCTCTTGATTTCAGCATTACAACAACCGCAGGGCTGCTTCCCCTGACGGTAGCAGTAGCAGTAGTAGTAGAAGGCGCTCCAGTCAGGTGGGGATGCCTGCACCTTGGGAACAATGCAACCAGCCTGAAAAGTAATGACCAGGAACAGATGTTTTTTGAAATATTCTTCGTAATGATTTAGTAATCCATGTAACTAGTAGCCACTTGTTTTAGTGAAATAAGGCTGGCCAACTATACTGAGTCCCGTTGCCGCGAGGCGAAACACCCCGCACAGCTAATCTTCAATGGACTGTGTCCAAACATGACGGTCATTTACAGAAACGGCTTCGGATTGTTGAAATGATGACATGATACCTTGCTAGTTGTCCAACAGAAACATTATATTGTTTAGATGTGTTTTTGGGGGAGAACACTGCATTTCTTCTGCTCTCAGCTAGTTTGCTTTTTTCTGACCAGCTGTCTCAGCTTGACAGCATACAGTGAATCACTGACACGTCCATTAACTAACCACTACATAAAAAAGTATGTTTATGTCAAATGATTGAGACAAGCCATTCTGGTGATGAGGTCAATAAGCTTATCTTCATTACCATGCAAAGACCCAAAAGACGTTCCATAATTTCAGTGGGTCATCCATACATTAACAGGATGCCTGTACACATGGGTCTGTTAAGCTGACCCAATTATTTAATGTGAGGTTACAGGAGTAGAAGTCCGAATCGTGCACTGACAATGAAAGAAAATGTTCCCAAAACAGTGAAAAACAAAAACTGCAGCCAGACATCTTTCACTGTCTGCCTGCATCTTTAACTGTCGGTGACCTTGGTAGCTTGGTGTTTATGCAGCCATGATGTAAACACATTGTCCTCTTGAAGCAATGTTTGTAAACATAGAAAAGAGTCTACAGTAGTGGCCTTAATGAAAAATATAAATGTTGCACCCATAAATGTTCCAGGCTTACCAGTGTGTCCTAAGTGCATTATAAAGCAATTCTTTTAATCCATTTGCGAAGAACTTGGGCCAAGGTTACATTTCAACAACACACAAAGTTGTTCTGTTTTAGATTCATATATTTGTGTTTCTGCTTGAATAAATTAAGCTTACTTCCCCTCTCCCCCTCAGCTTGTCTGGCTACCCCCCATTCCACCCCAGTGCACGAACAGGTTTATCAGTCAGGGATCAGATCATCCAAGGAATTTATACATTCATTCCATCAAAATGGGATGGCATCTCTGATGATGGTAAGAATGGAATTTTTTTTTTTTTTTAAATGGTTGTCTCGATGCTACAGAACACATTTGAAACAGATTATTTTTGTCTTGGGTTCTGATATAAATGTGAGTAGATTACTGCAATCCTATAAATTATTCATATCTGAAAATGTAACTTCTCCATTCACGTCTAGCCAAAGATGTAGTGAAGAGGCTCCTTCTTGTTGACCCCAAGGCCCGCCTCACTATTGAGGAGGCCTTGCAGCATCCTTGGCTAATGGTAAGAGGTTGTCTTCTGTCACTGTTTTGTGCCGTCAAAGCAGATGTGATACATTCATAAGGAATAGAAGGGGTATGTTGAGTATGGGTTAGCGAATGTGTTTGTAGCGAAGTGGCAACAGCGAGTCTAATAACTAATCTCATTCATCTCTACCTCAGGATGACGCCATGAGGAAGACAGCTAAAAGCATCATGTACCCTAAGGTTTCTGGAGATGCCAAAAGATCACGAGAAGACGATGACGTGGAGCAGCCACCAGCGAAGAAGCCGGGCACATCCAAAAAGGCAACATGAGTCACAGTCCTCCCATCAATTTTCCAATTAGGCCTACAGCAAGTACCTTCTATAACATTTCATTGGGTGCATTTACATGTATGCTGATATGATCTTAAAGGGATGTTTGGGTTTTTTGGCAACAAGGCCCTTTATCTAATTCCTGGGATTATCTTGTAAATACCATTTTTATGCATTTGTATGAATTTTAAACAAGTTGCTATTTTGTTTTTCTGCAATTGCAAACCAGTATTAGCACAACAACTAGAAGTGTATGGTAAAAGTTAGTATGTTAGCTGTACCTAGAGACTTAAATTAATTAAAATTTTTCTCTGTACTCCAGAACTCAGGTATGTAGAGGAAATAACTGGGAGAAAATGTGCTTCTTGCCATTAAAGGCATCTGCCATTTAAATGTAGTCAACGTGGGTGGAAAATTCATGGACTTATCCCTCCTGATGACCTTGCTGGTCATGTGATCAGAACTCCAACAAGATCATTGGGAGGGATTAGACGATACAGAATACATTTGTTTACTGTCTTTAAGGTAAGTATGTTAAAAAAAAAATCTTATTTACAGCAATGACCCAGGAGCAATTAGTGTTAACTGCTTTACTCAGGGACAGTGACAAGGTGAAATTGACAACTTTAACATGCAGAGTGCCTAAGTGGTGCACTACTTTCCATCTCAATTGTGCAAGTATATGTAGGTCTCTAGAGCCAAAATCCAGAACTTTTCCTTTAAACAGATTATGGAAGTAGGCATAAGTGAAATGTTCATGCTTATTAAAACACCTGATTTTCTGAGTAATCTTTTGAACAATCACATTACTGTGTAATGTTACATATAACCATACCCATATTGTCCCTGCTCAAGATGTTGCAAACGTGATATGTAATTGATTACTGTTGTTTTAACTGATGTGCTTTGTCTACTAGATATGTAAATTATTTTTGTACAGCTAATGTTGAATAAACAAACTTTTTCCACTGTGTTTGTAGTTTTAAATGATTAGAAAAATGTTACTTTACTCTGTGGAGCATTTCCCAACTTCATTCCAGATCAATGTGCTGGTTAATAATACTAGAGCCATCTGGCTACCAGTTTTGCAGCACCAATCACTCCCCTGTTGATCCTAACCCTAAAGTATTTTAATCTCTTAATATTACTCTTGAATTCTACATGAAACCATATTTCCAACTTCACAGCTTGGCTTTGGCCCTGTCCCGAAGTCTGTAAAGCACTGTGTGTGCTTTGTCGAAAGAGTCTCCCAGTGCAGACTGGATCCGACTTCTCCATCTCAGCAAGTTGGGCCGATCCTTCAGGATGTCTCTACCGCCACCTAGAGGCTGAGGAAAAACAGGCAATTTGTTTAGTAGGCTGAATCATGTGGTTATGTAAATAGTGAGTAGCAATTGGTATGTATATATGTAACAAATTGACTCAAGTAAAACCACACAGCCTGACACTTGGCAGTGCTACTTCACTACATTGTAGGACCCTCTTAGAAGAATTTACTGTTTAAGCCAGTGGCATGACTGCCGGACTAGTTGGTCCACTGTTCCGTACCTGCATGACTTCACACACTGCCAACAGGTCAGCCAGGCTGATGTCATCTCCACAGAGGAAGGGCTGCCTCTTGAGGAACATGTTCTCTAGTTTATCCAGCGTGTCACGGAGGTCTGCCAAAGCCCTCTCCAACTTCAGTGGGTCTGTGGGTTGCCCTGTCATACGTGGCAGTAACACCTAGAAAAAGCAACAATTTTTGCCAACACAAACAATAGATATAACATGCTCAATAGCAGTAAAAGTGCAGTAGTGTGGAAAAGTCTTATGCACCCGTAAAATCAAACTAAAGCCATTTATTTGGGTATTATGTTTTTATTTGTAAAATCTTTTTATATGTTTAATATAATGCAGTGGTGCTAACAAATATACTTTTTTATTAATAAACACTACCGAAATAAATGGCTTTAGTTAGACTTTCAGGTGCCTAAGACTTAAGCACAGTACTGTTTATTATATAACTGCAATACCCTGCAAAATATTGGTAGCAGTGAGACTAGGCTACATTTCACCAGTCATCTGTCAGCAGTGTTACATAAGCAAGCCTGACCTCCATCCAAAACACCTTGGCTGCATGTGGCCGTATGTTAGTATGGTGCCAAGCTGTGTACTCATCCACTCTCGCCCTTCTTTCTGGATGGCACGGATACCAGTTGCCTGGAACATTGCATTTGTTGGCCAGGTACTTCAATATGGCATCACTGTAACAAGACAAAATAATGGGATTTTCCTGTTATTTTCAATGTTTAAACATTTCAACAAGTATAGTCTGACCGAAAATCAACTCTCACCTCTCAGTCAAAACAAAGTCATTGTAGACCATCACGGGGACCTTTTGCATTGGGTTGAGTTTTGTAAACTCTGGTGTCCTGTTTTCCCCTATACACACACATGTATAAATAAACATAGGATTAGGGTTATGTAAACCGAGTTATTGAGACATGTTTATTGTTATTCATTGGTTTAAGAAACATTGAAAAAGCTGCAGCCTATCAATTGTCTTGTCAGAATTTAACAAATGTACTTTTTACAATGGGGACAACAGTCAATACAGATCCATAGGACAAAGTTCAAAGTTATAACACGTGTTGTAGTGCAAGACAAATATTAGAGCATATATATTTTGCTTTTTAACAATTGTATCACTCAGTCTGTCTAATAAATCAAACATCAACTTACATGTCAAACTGATAATATTGCTGCACATGTAGCAGTAGTAATAGCGATAGCTAGATGGCTACATAGTACCAGTAACGTTAACGAGTTACAGTACATGTAGCCAAGAAAGCTGCAAACTCACCATTTCGTATCGCAACTGTTTTCACATTGTGCGGAATTCTATTAAAGTTCAGAAATATATGTATTGCCCTGCATGGTTGTGACAATAAATCTAAATACACTTCAATGACATTTCCACCAGCCATGCTACACGTATTTGACGTTTCCTAGGTATTGTGGTACTGTATGTTACGCAAAGAAACACTAAGGCTGCCGATTTCCCATGATCCTTTTCGATATTTTCTGATACTTTTCAAATGATATTTTAGAATTAAAAAGCTTAATATTTTATTTAAAAGTACGTATTTGCAAAATCATTAACAAAAGCAGATACTATGATTGTACAAACAACAATTTTGTAATGTCATACCGTTAGTTAAAATTATATGTGTCCTGTCACGTACATAGCACTAACGCAGTCATTTAAGCCCGGGCATTCGGAAGGCTTGTTAACTAGGCTACTAGCTGAGAGCGCAGTTTCTCCATCATTGCCTAGGGGAAAGTCCCCGGACACAAGGCAGAAAGTGCCCTGCTTGATTGCAGTTACGTGGCTTGTGCGTTACTATCTGTAGCTGAGATGTTCTGATGAACTGAGCTTGGTACTCACAGGTCTCCTTTGTCCGTGCGATAGTAATGCAAGTGCTAACGCATCAACAGAACGGGGCTTATTCTCAGAATGCACATTTTTTTCTGAGGTAGTCTCCGTTGTCTTGTTCACTTAAATGGAATTAACATGGAAGTTAGTATAGGAATAGGCTCAGATAGCTGTCGTTCCACCTTTGCCATCTTGCTGTGGATAGGGCAATCAAATATACTTAGAAAGTCGTAATTGTGGGGTGGGCACGTGGGTAGGCAACCAAATTCCACATAATTATTTGTCTTGGTCATGCAGTTATTTATGGGTTAGGGTTAGTTGTATCATAATCAAGGGTGTAGTGGGAAAAATGGGCGAACTATAAATTCCAGCAAGCGATCGAGATAACTCTAGCAACCTGGTGTTTCTGTTTTGTAATTTTAAGGTTGATTTGATTATGCCTTCCCTACACACCTGAAATAAAATGCTAATGTGTTAACACAGTTCCACTCCCAAGTGGCGCAGTGGGCACTAAAGCAGTACAGCTGTAATTGCGGCCAGGAAGTCAAAATAAGTAGAAGGTCCAAAAATGTTATTTCATTATAATACTGCAATTGTATTTTCCTTCCCATTGACTCTGAATGATTCCTTTGTTTGGTTTCTAACAGAACCTCCATCACATGCCCTACCCATTTTTATATGGCTAGTTATGCTCTTGGTGAACAGACCAGAAGTGCGATTTCAAGCAATACTGTTATTCATGAGCAAGATAAGCAACACATGATGCCATTGCAAAATGATACTGAAAGGGTAAGTATAACACCACATTGAATTGATTTGTATGGAGATTCTTTGGGTTATGATAAATTAACTAAATGTATCAGAAAATAATAGCCTCACATAAACTGTGCTGCAGTCTCGTAAGACTGTCACAATGTGTTCATTTAGGGGGAGAGAGGAAAGGTGGCTGATTCACGTGGCTCTGGCTTGGAATGGCCCAGTGACCGTAATAATATCAATGTCAGCTATAAGTGAGGGGTTTCAGGCATATATCTTTTCAGGGGCCCAGGATTCTTGTTGACGGCCCTCTTTAGGAGACTGACATTTTGTGCTGATTGTAAACACACATAAGAATAGATACAGTTGTGCTCAAAAGTTTGCATACCCTTGGAGAATTGGTAATATATATACCATTTGTAAAGAAAACATGAATGAACAGGCAAAACACATCTTTTATTTCTTATGGGATTCACATTCAACTGTAGGTCATAACAGAATAGTACAATCATAAAACAAAACATGGCAACAAAGAAAAAAATGAACTGACCCCTGTTCAAAAGTCTGCATACCCCTAGTTCTTAACACTGTGTATTGGCCCCTTTAGCATCAATGACAGCATGCAGTCTTTTATAATAGTTGGCTATGAGGCCCCAAATCCTTGCAGGTGGTATAGCATGCCTCCAGGTCATGCAAAGTCTCTGGTCGTCTTGCATGAACCGCACATTTGAGATCTCCCCAGAGTGGCTCGATGATATTAAGGTCAGAAGACTGTGATGGCCACTCCAGACTCTTCACCTGTTTCTGCTGTAACCACTGGAGGATCAACTTGGCCTTGTGCTTAGGGTCACTGTCGTGCTGGAAAGTTCAAGAGCATCCCATGCGCAGCTTTCATGCAGAAGAATGCAAATTGACTACCAGGATTTTCTGATGACATGCTGCATTCATCTTGCCATCAATTTTCACAAGATTCCCCATGCCTTTAGAGCTCACACACCCCCAAAACATCAGTGAGCCACAACCATGCTTCACAGTGGGGATGGTATCCTGTTCACAATAGGCCATGTTGACCCCTCTCCAAACATAGCACTTATGGTTGTGACCATAAAGTTCTATTTTGGTCTCATTACTGCAAATTACAGTGTGCCAGCAGCTGTGAGGCGTGTCAAGGTATTGTCGGGTATATTGCAACCAAGCTTTTTTGTGGCATTGGCGCAGTAGCATTGGCGCTTTTTTTTTTGTGGCATTGGCGCTTTTTTGTGGCATTGGCGCAGCATCATTCTGGCAACTCGACCATGCAGCTCGTTTTTGTTCAAGTATCATTGTATTGCGCTCCTTGAAACAACCACACCGTCTTTTTCCAGAGCAGCCTGTATTCCTCCTGAGGTTACCTGTGGGTTTTTCTTTGTATCCCGAACAATTCTTCTGGCCATTTTCGCAGAAATCTTTCTTGGTCTACCTGACCTTGGCTTGGTATCAAGAGATCCTTGAATTTTTCACTTCTTAATAAGTGATTGAACAATACTGACTGGCATTTGCAAGGCTTTGGATATCTTTTTATATCCTTTTCCATCTTTATAAAGTTCAATTACCTTGTTACGCAGGTCTTTTGAAAGTTATTTTCTGCTCTCCATGGCTCAGTATCTAGCCTGCTCAGTGCATCCACGTGAAATGTTCATAATATAGACTCAATTACTGTGTCAAGTAATTTTCCATTCATTTTCTTATTTTTTAAATCTGAGTAGCTAATGTATTGGTAAATATAACCAATATATAAACCGCATCATTAATTGAGGTTTAACCTATATATTGTAAAAACAATAGAGAAAAGTTGCAGGCCTGGACTTGACAGAAAAATATCAGTATCTAGAAGTTCATTGTGTTGTTTCTTGTGTTACAAATAGACCTACCATAATACCTGTTTGATGTTTCAACTATCAGTTTTGCAAAAAAAAGTAACAACCTTTTTCCATATTTCCCCAGTGCAAAAGTTGCCTACGTATAGTTTGTTTGTATTTTATGTTGAGATAAACATGTAAGTATGATGATATGTTTGTATGGTTGTCAACCGCAATATATATAAATGTAATCATCACCAATTGAAATAGTATTACAGCAAATGTGAATTTGAATATCATTTTCTGTATGCTAATTATGCTTCTAACTATTATAAATAGGATGTAGCATTTAGCAATCACTTCTTCTAAACCTAAAAAGGACAACTTCTAAATGCCATGCAGCAAAAACAGCCAAATATTTTCAAATCTTATTTGACAGAAAATTGTTTATTCTGTAGGGGACCACAGAATGTGCAACACAAATGGTACACTAGTCAAGACCAGAATCTCTGAAGATGTCTAACACCTTTATAACTAGATTAAACTGGTTCTGTTTAGTACTTTCTGTGCTTTAAATTGTCCATTGTATTGACAGACCTACTTAGTCAGAGTTTTATGCACTGACCATTTAAATGTTTCACTTTGAGTATTTACCCTTCCATTTTGCCTGAATAAAGCTTTGTATCTATTTACATCCATTTCTCCTGGTGTTTTTTCCATGACACAGCTCTACCACAAAACTGGAAGAGACAATTACTCAAAAAATAGAATTATTCATTAGTAGGTTTGCCGTTAATCAAAGACCAGAGATGGAACAAAATAGATTTATACATATAGTATAATTTGTAAAATGTATCTGTTTCTATTATGGTCAAAAGGTATTACAGCTATGCATCATAAAATTCAACACAGTTGATTGATACCATAGCATCGTTTCTGTGAAGGGATGAATAAGACAGTGGGCACATCCATACACCCTTTTTAATTTAAGCTGTTATATAGAGTACCTGCTGATTAAATAATAATTAATGTATGGCCATTGAACAGTGTGGCCTGGGCAGACTCTATGAGACTACTATGAGGAGTCATTAGATCATCTCTTCTGGTACTCTCCATTGGTGGCTTGTTTCTGGGACCAGGTCCAGGATTGGTTATTATATCAAAATATCAGAGTGCAGTTTTACATGCAAACTGTACAGTTGAGAGAATTGAGGAACCACTGCAACAGGAAATATCATGATCCTCTTCAGTGCAGTTACGTCAGAAATGTTGCATATGGGGATGTTTATGACAGAACGGTGGTGTACTGGGTATCCTGGGATTTGTTTTGTAGACTTAGGAACGTTTCATTTGATATCTGGGTGATGGGAGCGATTGCCCAACATTTGTGAAAATCCATCGTTAAAGTGATTAAATTGAGGAAAATGTTCAACTGCGGACTGCATTCTCAAACAATAGGTGTTTGTAACAGTGTACATATAGTAGCTTTTTGGTTTTCTTCTGTCCTCAGAGTGGACAATTTGCCTGAATACCCTACTCTTTAATTGACATTCCGCTCCCTGTACTTCATGTCATGTGCCAAAGACTTGAGAATGCCAAGGAGTGGGATGTAATGGAATGTTAAAGAGACTGATATTTGGACGAGGAGGGTCGGGGCTTAAAAAGCAAAGGATATCTTTACATACTGCTACTTTTAATTGAAAGTAAATAACAACGGGAGTTAGACATTATGCAAACATGATTGTTCATCTGGTATTATATATATGTAATTTCAAAGCTGTTATTATTAGTGCACTGGAACTCTGTATCAATATGATACTGAGATAAAATAACACTAGTTGTTCAATAACAGGTAGTGTGTACAGCTTTGACCAGTCCTCGTAGGAAGCACCGTAACTGTGTTTCACAGAGGGGTTGTCAACAGTGTTGTCCTTGGACCATCATCTCCTTTGGAAGCTTTCCTCTTCTCTACAGACTGGAACTCTGTATGGATCTCCAGGAAGGTTTTGTTCTTTGTCTCGGGGACTATCATAAATATGTATACAGCCACCAAGACACAAATAACCAAGAACCCCAGGAAACAGTACTGCTGGAGCTTAGTCTGTGGAGGTGAAAGAGAAGACCAAATCATTTTAGAACCAGCACTCAAAACAGCCACCTCTCCTAATTCCATTTCAGTTGACAGTACAGATATCAAACAGTTGAAACCTACCACAGTTGAAACCTACCACAATGAATGGAAACACCATGCCAATCAAGAAGAAGCTGAGCCAGTTCACAGATCCGCTGATCATGTACGCAGCAGGCCGTGACGTTTGAGTGAATAACTCTGTGATTAAAATGTTTGTCACACCACCTATAAAATACAATTAAAAAAAAAATATATATATATATTATTTGATTATAAATAATATTGATGCCATATCATACAGTACTGGCAGATATAAAAGTATGTTCATAACCTGGTCCCAAGCCAAAGCTGAGAATGAAAGCAAAGATGCATCCCATACTAAGATAAGGTATCCATGGGCCTGCTTCCTGCATGCAAAGAAACAACAAAACAATATTGATAATAAACATCAATTAGCGTACACAAATTGTCTGACCAAGCTTTGTGGGTTGCCAGCACAAATATTTGAAAAAAGTATATATATATATTTTTCATGTAAACACACACAGAATGGTGTTGAAACTTACTATTACTGACGTTATAGAAGTCAGCACTGCACTTTTAAAAAAAATATTGTACATTTAATCAACGATAATGTATTTAAGTACATTTACTTTTACCCTGATTACAACATTCAAACAAAATGGAATGGTTAGGTGAAAGATGCTTTACTTGGAAGGTGAGGGTCAGAGTGAATAAAATACACCAGATAGCCATAAGTGTGTAGCCTCCAATTATAAGCACTTTTCGTCCCAGAGATTCAATCAGCATGCCCTGAAAGAAAAAAGCTTTTCACATGACATACCAGCAGACAAACCGTATGACTTTCTGAGTTGGAAAACCCAACCATATTCTCATCAAAGCTAACATCTTACCACAAGCATTTTAATTAAGTGTTAAATCAACAAGTCATAACAAAGCACCAGTATTCTCAATGAGAACAGTATTATGGGAAGACAATAGTAGTAGGATGAAATTAGCAATCAATCATGCAGAAAAGAGGATTCTAAAGACTCAACAATCTATGGAAAGACATTGTGTTGCATGACATTTACAATCTGCATTGTAAATACCTTCAGTATATTCATCATACTATGAGGAAAAGGTGATACTCACACAGGTGAGGGCAGTGAGGCATTCACAGGCTCCTGTGCCTACAGTTACATAGGGTATGTTAACGGCTGGTATTCCTGCCTCCTCAAACACATAATCTGCATAGAAATAAATCTGACCGAGAGACGCAGAGAAAAAGAGAAAGAGTGGCAGAGACGCAGATAGAAAGACAGAGAAACAAATGAAACACAGGGGCATTACTCAGTACTCCTAAAGCTAACTGCAAATACGACATCTGTAACCTATAATCTCTACCCAAAACGCAACCTTAATAACGGTTTTGCGGGCGGAATGTTATAGTTTCTCAGGTGATTTATGGTTGCTATAATTAACGCTGGAGCCTGGAGGAGACAGGGGCTCGTGTTTGGTGATTAGTTCTGCGGCTGACTTACAGCGTTGATACCGTTGAGCTGCTGGGCAGCATTGATCAGGATGATGGTTATGACTTGCCAGCGGAGGCTGCGGTCCATGAACAGCTCCCAGGGCTTCTTGGGTTTAATCCCCAGGGCACTGATCCTTTCCCTCTCCATGTCCTCCCTCTCAGAGTCAAAGTTATCCGTGCCATGGAGCTGCTTCATCGCTGTCCGCGAGACACAAGGCACAGCTTACATGGTCTCTGTCCTGTCCACAGTTATTTATTACCCCTCTCACCCCACTCATTCAGCCAGACAGACCCCGCTGGAAACACA
>JACXGI010003913.1:19241-41751 GCA_016801175.1 Esox masquinongy
CCCCCCCCCCCCCCCCACCCAGACCAGACTCATGTTCTCCATGTCAAATCAATGTTCAGGGAAATATTTTTGAGATCAAGGTAGGTTATAACATGGTTTACACACTTTGATCATACTTTTTATCAGATGCTGTATTTGCAATGGTTTTCAACAAAACTAAAGTTATTTTTAGACACGCTGTCAAGTGACAGTCAGGAGGCTCTCCCCTCATGGAAGAGAAGACCTGGTAGAACTGTGACTTAAATGAATACCCTTTCTACATCCAAGGTCATCCCCTCTGTCAATCAGCAAGTAGCGAGGGCTCTCTGGGAACCAGGGCAGTATGAGGAGCTGCAGAATCGCTGGGATGCAGGTGGTGGACAGCAGAATGGGCCAGTACTCATCTTTACCCAGCAGTTCACTGCAGGATCAAAGGCTCTTGTTATGGTAACACACAAAACATTACACAACATTTCTCACATTCACAGTAGTTTGTAAGGTATTAGGTCATGCTCAAGGATAATCTGAACTTACTTAAGCCCAATCACCTGTCCGGTCAAGATTCCTCCCGTGATGAAGATTGAGGTCCCCATTGCCATTGCACCACGAAGTGCCCGTGGGGCAATTTCTCCCAGGTACTGCGGCTGAACGCAGATGCCAATGCCTGCCAATCAGCCGATTGTTAAAGTGTGGCAAATTGACCTGAAATACTTCAAACTGCTGGTGTCAACCCTTCGCTTAGATATCCGACTGACATATTTACCCGCATTTACTCCTGTGAAAAACCGTCCAATGATGAGCAGTTCAAATATACCAGTGGGGTAGCTAAGGCCCATCAGCAGAGCAGCCAGTAAGGCGAATGTATTGTTCATCATCAGTGTTCCTTTTCTGTGACAGAGATAATATAATAACATGTATGGCTTTGACTGGCGATAAAACAAGTGGACAAAATACTGAATTGGTGTAATAAGACATTTAAAGTAATTATTAGCAAAACGTATTCATTTATACCTCCCGAATCTAATGGCCAGTGCTCCACCTGTAGTTGCTCCAACCAATCCACCTATTGTGAAAATGGACACAATACTAGACCACAGTAGAGTGAGGTGTTTTTCTGAGATGTCCTCTTTATAGCGTTCCAGCCACGTTTGGTTGATGAAATTCTGCACAGACTGGACAAGAGAAGTGCCACTAAAACACTATTGAAAGTATGTGCACCACCCACAGCTGATTATGTCATCATAATTTGTGTGATTTGAGGGTGAATTTTAAATTTACATTGATATTTTAGTAATTATGTTTAATAGACACAGCCATATTTGAATGATAAATTTACCAGTCACGTAACAGTTGCACAACAAGGCTGCTGACATGGAAGAATAAACGTGTTTTCACACTTAACATGCCAGTTTTGCATGCTTGTTAATGTTTAGGCATGATTCTCTTGTAGTGTGACCCCTGAGTTATATACAGGGCTACACAAGATTGTGACTTTTAATTTAAATTATCGGTATTGATCAAAAAAGACAGAATACAAACGATTAACTCAATGTCATTATTATAATATAATTAATTAAATTACACAAACATTTCCTCTTTATCTATCTACAAACTTCACCGCAAAAATCAGTTTGGGACAGAGGTTTTTTTTTCTCTAATTTAAGCTTTGGACATAATTATGAGTCAACATCATTATGTGGGAATGAGTTTTCGGAGTAATAAATTTAAAAAGTAATTTCTTTCACTGTGCAGTTAGTTTAATTTAGCAAATATCCATATATTAAATGATATTAATATTATATTATATATATGTATATATATAATTAAATATATTAATATTAAAATGTTATTACTTTAAACTTTGAACTTGAACTTTGAATAATGTCTTACCTTAGTAGGGGCATTGATGATTGAAATATTATAACCATATTGAAACGTCCCTCCAATGCAAGCTGCACAAACTGCCAGTAGAATAGATTTGTTTGGAAACTGAAACCGAAGACACACATATTAGTGGTTTAGCACTCTATGCCCATATTTTTGTCAGTAGGCTTCTCTTTAATGTTGATTATACACCAGAAAAAGTACGACTCCAACAAGAATATCCTAAGCAGGACCATATTCAACCATTGCTGTTAAAACTATAAACGTTCAGAAGACACAAATACAGTATAGATCTACGTTAAGGCTTGTGTTAACTAAAGTCATTACCCACGTGGAGACAATGGTTTCTTTAGAAAAATTTACAATATTTTGAGGCCCTTCTTCGCAGATAAAGGAAACTAAAAATAGTTTCAAGCAACAAATATAGTATAGGCCTATATTTGTATGTATTTATGAATGATTAAATGATAGCACTTAATTCACAATAACAACAACAATACAAAGATAATAGGCTTCATTGTTATTACTGTCTTATCAGTGTTTTCATTGTTATAATTATAATTTTTCTTCATCATCTTCTTGTTCTTCTATGAGATTATTATCATACGTACCTTTTTTTTCTCTTTTGTTTCTGTGATTCCTTGAAGCAAAGGTTGATATTCCATACTTCCTTTAGGCATTTTTAGTCTTGTTTTTTGTTTATATTTATGTAAGCTACAACTTCTGCTCTAGCAAAAAGTGAAATCTTTGCTCTCTCCCAGTGTACTCATCCTCACGTTGAGTGCTTTCCCAGGATGTGGTTGAAATGCTCAGTAAATATAATGAAAGAAATACAATTGATCAGTTGTTCTATGGATAACCCATTCACTCGTCTGAGCATTAAATTGCTTTACAGACTTTGCTTTTTCCGGGAAGGAAAGTCTGCACTCTTTAGTCACAGTAACTACTGAAAATTACCTGAACGGCATTTATCACATTGGTTACAGATAGGCCTAATCCATTCTGTGCAAAAATAGTATTCAGAAATTTGGCTATTTTCCCCTTTGTCATTGTATTAGTGTAGCAAAAAATCCTTTAGGCCTACCTCTTTCTTTAATTCTGCATACTCTTCATTGTTATCCATGTTCAATTTCGTTCATTGAGCCCAAAAAATAAAAAAGCAAAATATATTCTTGAAGAGAAGAAAGGTAGTTGCAAGATACTAAACCTAGACCAGTTAGGGTCGGGTCACACATGAAAGCACACTGGAGTCGTAGGTGGGATTCCATTGTACCCTAGGCTTTTTAATTAACTCTTGAGAGCACACATCCACCTTCTTTTGCTCTTGCCACTCTTAGGATTATGCACTAATTTGGCATCAATCTGATGTGGAAGTTGCACTATCCATTGAAGTTGACTAATAATAACAATCAGGATTTATTGAAAGTATATGTATAATTAAAAACATTGGCAGTGTACATTAGAACATATAGCCCAGGTCTATTCGAAAACCATGCAAACAAAAAAAACACCTAAATATAAAAAAGCTAGTTTGTAATGTTTAAATATTAGATTTAAACTATTTGCTTGTAATCAGTTTGGCAATTTTCCTCTTTGATAATACAAAGACCACATTGTGAAGTCAAGTGACCAACAAAGCTCTTAAGCTTGATAAGCTTGGTCAGCAGCATAGAGACTGTTGCCAAAAGGCCTATGCCATTGTAATTTCAGTGATTTCCATTTGTACATTTATGTTCACAGTAAGAAAACAATGGAAACATCTTTAGTTAATTGATTATCCTACTGTATATATCCTAGAAATTATAAACCTTGTAGGTTTACACAGACATTGTATTTACTTGGAAAGTCAAAACATCAAAGCAATTACACAATTTGTTCACTACATGATTCCATATGATTTATTTCATAGTTTTGATGTCTTATGTCAGTATTATTCTACAATGTGGAAAATAGTAAAAACAGTAAAAAAGAAATACCCTTGAATCAGTAGGTGTGTCCAACCTTTTGACCTTTACTGTGTGTACATATATCTACACACAATACACCATAATGAAAAAGCAAAAAAATGTTTGTGACAATTTATTGAAAGTAAGAAACTGAAATATAACATTTCCAAGCTCCTGCAGAAACACACTGGTTTCAAAGGGCGACCTCACCTCAGCTAAACTTCTCATTGGTATTTTACTTTGCAAATTGAGACTTTTCAGCTGATTTATAATCATGTGACTAGAGTGGGCCTTTAAAGGTGAATTTGATTCTAAAGAGTTTATGAGAAACAGACTGGCATCCAGGCCAGACAAAAGACCCATGTTACTTATTATAGAATAAGTGTAGTCGACTTAATAATCACATAAATAAATAAATGATGTTGGCCTTCTTAATCTTGATATTTAGGTCTAGATTTTTATCCCATTGTGATCCTATCAAATCACATAAGACTCATGCAGAGAGACTGGAACTGTTACTGGTATACAAGTCATTTTGAAGCAGGTACAAGAGACACGAAGCCCCGCAGTTATTATTGATTTTACTTAGGCGGTGCTTACTGTCCCCCACCCCATAGAGGAGTTGCCCCAAAACGAGACTGCTCACTGGGTATTCTCACTTTTCTAGCCTTTTACGTACGTACATATAAGAAGCTAGCCACAATATTAGTGGGCCACAATTGTGATTTCCTAGCGTCTCTTAGTTCCGGTTTCAAAATAATAGTCCCCCGTTTAAAGTAATGAAAATTGATACAAATCCTTCAAGACATTCACTGTAAATATCTTGGTATACCTTTTGCTAAAAGGATGTTGAATAAAAACATATTTTTTCCCAATATAAACTCATCCACTTATTCATTTTCATTACTTTAAATGATGGACCTATTATTTTGAAAGCAAAAGCAGGAAATGCTATGAATCCACTGCTTGCCTAGCTTCTTCTACGTCTTTTCCGCTCGCCCCAATCGCCCTGCCCGGATCAGAAAAAAATATCCTCCGAGGTTGTCTCCCACTGGGGCAAACAAAATAATAGGGCGTGTCCAGTTGTTACTTGTCGTTTTACTAAACGAAATTTACTGGTACCGCTGTCATAATGTCGGGCGGTAGAAAGCCCCGTTCGGTGGCCAACCCTTTGGAATCCGCGATCACCACACCCAGTGAACGAATCTTGAGAGAATGCCACAATATATATATCAACAGCGAAAACGGTAAATAGCAAGCCACTGTTGCACACAGTCTACGTTATCATTTGCTAAATAGCTACCCAAACTCGTTTTCGTTTTGCGAGTTAGGCTATTTACTTACTAAAATATCAATAATATCCTTGCATATCATATCTGTTGTGTTCCAAAGTAGCTAATCATTTAGAAGTTTTTGCTTCCGATTTTTGTACATTCTCGCGTATAATCATACTACCAACAAGCGTTTTCTGTCATTATTGATGTGTCCTTTTTACAAGCACTTACATTTGTCCCAATGGCTCGGGTGTTTTTACAGTCGTAAAGTATGTGCTTTATTGTGTTTCAGTGTGTATTTACCCTGAAGAAAATAAACAATATTGGTCGTACTCATTCTCATCTTTGTTGGCCGGGTCATGCACTCATTGCCGAATGTAGGTTATTGTATGCTTATGTACTAATCTTATCTTAACTAGATAACATCACAGGCTACAATCAGATAAAACCAACGCTTAAAACAGACCCTCACATCACAGCTTGTAACATTTCCATCTTTCACTTGGTTTTCAGACTCCACAAGTCAGGGTGCAAGTTAAAACAGGTGTCTTATGAAAGACTGGATTATAACACATGACCTTGATAATTGTGGTTCGTTGAATGACCTTGAGTGGAAACCTATTTTGCTTAAATCCCTCGAATCCCACTCTCCTGTAGTGGAGCCGTTTTGTTATCTTGTACAGTGTCAAATATTAGATTTTAGAGTCATACAGAAACTGTTAGTTTGATGGACTACATTACGCTAGTATCTCGCACTTAGTGGGACTACCGTGCTGTGTTGACCCATAACTGTTACAGTTGTTAGTGTGTAAAAGACATCTGGTCTGTATTCTCTTGTATATTTTCAGGCCTTGTCAAGATAGCGAGCAGCCTGGATCTCATGCTCCTTCCTCCACGAAAGAAAATCATTGTGATGATAATGGGGAACCACTCTGCTGGAAAGAGCTCCTTCATTAATTGGTAATAATTATATAATTTATTATTATAGAGTTAGTTTATATTTGATGACTTTTTTTGCCATCTAATTTATTGGGGGGGGGGTGACATTTCTAATGGACATAGATATTCAGACCCCTCTGACCCTATTCTGTGACTTTGCCAACAATCACAGCTTCAAGTCTTCTTGAGTATGTCCCTAGCAGCTTTGCACACCTGGATTTGGGCAGTTTCTCCCATTATTCCTTTCAGATCCTCTCAATCTTCTTCAGGTTGGATGGGGAGCGTCAGTGAAATGCGATCTTCAGGTCTTCCCATAGATGTTAATTGGGGTTCAAATCATTGGTTGGGCCACTCAAGTACATTGACTGACTTGTCCCCGAAGCCACTCCAGGCAGTCTTGGCTTGTTGTGCTGAAAGATGAATCTTCGCCTCCCAATCTGAAGTCCTATGTGCTAGGGACCATGTTTTCTTCAACGACCTCTGTATTTTCTTCCATTCGTCATTTCCTCAAATCGGACCAATCTTCCAGTCAGTCCCAGAGTCGCCCAAAATAATTTTAGAATCCTTCAGGTGGCGTGTTGTATGCCCTTTTACTCAGAAGTGGTTTTCATCTACCCACCATAAAGGCCTAATTGATGGAGTGCTGCATAGATGGTTGTCCTTCTGGTAGGTTCTCCATCTCTGCAGAGAAACTATGAAGCTCTGTTGGTAGTGGCCATTGGGTTTTTGCTCTACTCCCTGACCAAGGCCTTTCTTGCCCAGTTACTTAGTTTGCCCATATGGCCAACTCTAGGAAAAGTCTTTTTGGTTCCAAACTTCTTCCACTTCAGAATTATGGAGCCCACTCTGCTCATGAGAACTTTCATCTTCAAGTTTTTTTTATAACCTTCCCCAGATCTATGGCTCGATACAGTTCTGTCTTTGAGATCTGCGGATAGTTTCTTGGACTTCATGGCTTGGTGTTTGGTCCAACATTATTTAGACAGGTGTGTGCCTTTTTACGTCATGTCCAATTGATCAAATTTGCCACAGATGGACTCCCAAGTTCTAGAGACATTTCAAGGATCATCAAAGAGCACAGGATGCATTTGAACTCAATTTGGAGTTTTGCAATCACGAAAAGCACAACCCTGTTCTCCCGGAGAAAAAAAAGCCACTCCCTGAAAAAAGATTCTGCAGTCGCACCACCTCGACCCTGTTCTCCCTGAGTGAAAGAGCTGCATGCATAGAGAGACAGTCCTAAAATTACTTCAAGCTATTTACGAACTTCAACAAATCTTATATTCTATGTTATTCCCCTTAAACTGTATAACACAACAAAATGTGGAGAAAGTGAAGGGGTCTGAATACTTTACGAAGGTATATAAATATGTATACAGTATAATGAAATGTATGTCTTTTTCTGATTCTGTGATATCCATTGTATTGGGTGACATGTGAAGGTAAATGGTATTAAAGGAAAATCAAATCCAATTTTAAATTGTGATTATGTTCAGCCAAGCCTTTTGGCAATCCATGTTTTGACCTATGAATGTCAAAATCACAATTTTGCTGATATGGTCAGTCTCCCCAAAAAGCGTGTCCATTTCTCCACATTCAAAGCCAATATATAGAGTCTACTTTGGGTTATAATCTCCACCGAAGGTCTACAGACATTGTTTTATTCATAATGTTTAACCATTCATCAAATATTTTGATATTGTTCAATTTTGTTGTAATTGCTCTAATGTTGATATGCAGTATATTTCACCCTAGTGTAGACCACATTTATATTTGAAATTGCTGCCATTTCAGGTATGTGGAAGAACATATTCAGAAAACAGGTGTCGCCATTGAAACACAAGGATTTACATTTATTACAAGCGGTCGGAAAAGAGAATCTCTGACGGTAAGTTTATTTTGCCACCATTTGGTGCCATCTGTTCTGTTTTCCATTTTGCATACATTTGGTAGTATAGATTACCAAATGTCAAAAAAATTGTCAAACCTTTACAAGAAGGACTGAAAGTCTCAATAATTAGGTCGAGAGCAACACCTCAACCAGTGTATCTCAAATGCCCGTGTTAATCTACAAATAACAGCAGCTATAACATGTAGGCTGGTCAATCTTTGCTATGATTTCTGCAGCCTGTTCTGTCATCACTGGTGCATATTCAGGACATCACATTTGAGATCTCAAAACATTTCACAAACCATTATAAAAGGGCGAAATCACTGTTATATAATATGAATAGTCAGTGGAGTTTTCCACATAACACACATAAACCATGATGTATGAATTAAACATGCTTTTGCTTTATTTGAACTCCATATAGTTGCACTGGACGTGCGATGACAGGACACTTTTCTTTGTGGTCTGAAGCGATGCTTGCCTTTGTTAAAACACTGACAGTGGTGATGACTTGCTCTGCATGCTGGTCCAGCCTCAGAGGGACGGGGCCAGAGATGGAGGGGGGGGGGGTTGAGGTGTATCTGCTGTATCATCAGGCAAGGTAACAACTCGCTCTCCCTTTCAACCTCCTTCCCCTGTCCTGGTGAAGGAGATGAAGATAAATAATGGAATTGTAATGAAGGACTGCAATGGAAGGATTATCTGCTATCTACAGGAAGGGCTTAAAGCCAGGCACAGAAACTGCAGCAAAGGCCCTGGCACTGAGAGCATGTCACCTCGCCTGGTTATAATGTGGAAGGAAGAAAATATTTTCCTAACTGGCTGGGTTCCCAGTAAGTCTACAAGTACCTGGACATTTTCTGCCTGTTTCCTCAACAGCTCACCTTTTTTTCTTCTGCAGGGGAACGCCACGCTCCATCTCTACCCTCATTTCCGACCACTCCTGGAGTTTAAAGGTGATGTCTGTTTGTGGCACAGTTTATAGTTTTCTCTGTTGCTTGCATAGTAAGATTGTTTGCCATTTTACCTCCATAACTTTATTTGTATTTAATTGTTTTATGCTTTATTCCTATTTATGGAAAAACTGTCTGCCTGTAACTTAATGACACCTTTGTGTGCTCTCTTCTATTATCCTAATGGGAAGTGAATTGGTGCACTTCAGAACAATGAATGTGTTTACCTTGGTGCAGATTTTGCACCTGTTAAGTTTGCACCTACATTTATATATAAAATTCCCACTTAAGTGTAAATTGTGTAAATACCTTGTAATTGGGGCAAACATTAAACCAGTGCAAATATTTACCGTAGTAAATTTGACCCACGTTATTTGGGAATGCTTTGATTTCTGTTTTATGACACACAGTCTGTCTGGTGGGGGTGGACTCTTGAGTCCCACTTTCATCTTAGATGTGCCTGTGCAGTAGCTGTGCGTGACTCCAGTAGACTCAAACTCCAATATGGTGGTAATGATAACGTAGTTAATGTGGACTATAGTTTAATGCTACTTGTTAGGTGGTAATGATAATATAGTTAATGTAGACTATATTATGGCGGTAGTGATAATGTAGTTGATGTCAGCTGTCGTTTTGGGATACTAGGTAGGTAGTAATGATAATGTGGTTAATATAGTCTACAGTATGCTTGTACTAGGTCGATGGTTATAATAATGTAGATACGGTCTATGTGGGTGTGGCCAAGGTGTTTCAGGCCAGGGGAGGGCAGTGCGGCTCAGTGTAGCTCCACATTGACAGTTAGACATGTAGTAGAGAGAGAGAGAGAGGGAGGGAGAGAGAGGGTTGGCCGGGTATAGGCTGCACAGTGTACTGTATGGATCTGTGAGTCACACGCCCCATCAACAGCAGTGCGGTGAAGTCAGGAGAAGAAAAGGCTGAGGAATGTCACAGCTGTTAGGGATGGAGCAGCCACTGCCCGACGGAGGAGCCACAGGCCCCCGCCTGTTGCAGTAGAGTCATCATGGATCTGTCCTGGATACAGCTAGCCGTTTACCTTCACATCTCCATGACACCAGCAACTCTCTCCAATCATATGTTTCTGATGCCGGAGGATGACTCATCGAAATGCTGTTTGATATCGTTCTTCTTTGTGGTTATTGGGGTTTGTTTGTTTCCTGGCTTTTACTGTCTTTTCAAGACCTGTTCCTCTATTTACTTTGGTGGTTGGTGGTACATGAGTGTACTTCTGAAGAACAGGTGTCTAATGTAATACTCTGACTGGTAACACACTAGAGAATATTGGGCCTTCGTCTTTAATCAAACCAGTCAAACGGATACGTGTTCAGATGTAAAATTTGATGTACGGCAACAAAATGCCACCTTAAATTATTCTGACAAGTGATTGGTTTGGTCCAACTGGTTGAGTACTTAAGCTTACTGTATATCAGTTTGCCTAGACTGGACTTGACAGGCATCTCCGGGGCAATACATAACAAACATGGATCAGTTCCCTCTGTTTATGTAATCTTATTTATTGTGATTTTAAAATGATCCTGAATCAGCAACACTCTTCCTCTGACATGCTTAATTCATACCGCCCACACCCTGTCCTGCTCTTCAGGGCTGCATTATCTTGCGGTCCTGGGTGATGCAACGTTTTCGCTGCCTTTGGCATTTTCCCGGGGCATTGGGTATGCTATGTATTTGTCCTTCAGTCCGGGGCATTGGGTGTGCTATGTAAGTGTGTCTCAGTCTGAGGCATTGGGTATGCTGTGTAAGTGTGCCTCAGTCGGAGGCATTGGGTATGCTATGTAAGTGTGCCTCAGTCTGAGGCATTGGGTATGCTATGTAAGTGTGCCTCAGTCTGAGGCATTGGGTATGCTATGTAAGTGTGCCTCAGTCTGGGGCATTGGGTATGCTATGTATGTGTCCCTCAGTCTGAGGCATTGGGTATGCTATGTAAGTGTGCCTCAGTCTGGGGCATTGGGTATGCTATGTATGTGTCCTTCAGTCTGAGGCATTGGGTATGCTATGTAAGTGTGCCTCAGTCTGGGGCATTGGGTATGCTATGTATGTGTCCTTCAGTCCGAGGCATTGGGTATGCTATGTATGTGTCCCTCCGTCTGAGGCATTGGGTATGCTATGTATGTGTCCCTCAGTCTGAGGCATTGGGTATGCTATGTAAGTGTGCCTCAGTCTGGGGCACTGGGTATGCTATGTAAGTGTGCCTCAGTCTGGGGCATTGGGTATGCTATGTATGTGTCTCTCAGTCTGAGGCATTGGGTATGCTATGTAAGTGTGCCTTAGTCTGGGGCACTGGGTATGCTATGTATGTGTCCCTCAGTCTGAGGCAGCCTGCCCACTTCTAGCTGGGCCAGAATAAAATTAGACTTTTTAACTTTTCACCCGTGCATATCAAGCAGTAGATGGGAATAACATTCTGCTATGTAAGTCTGCTATGTTATCAGCCTGTCCAGGGTTATAGATCTATGGTTTCACCTTTCAGGAGGCTTATTGGGGCAGCGTGTCTGCATATATCTGTTTGGTTATTTTGGGATGTTCTTCTTTCGTAAATGGTAGGAGCACGCGTTGTCTCCTGTCTGTCTCCTGTCGGTTGACGTCTGACTGGACCCTGCTGGAGCATAGTAACGGGAGCTGAATCTTAGTTACAGGAACTGACATGTCCCTCTGCTGTGCCGGGGGGTAGACGGGGCATGTGGGTGGAAATCCACTGAGATGTGATATCTGGCCTCTGGCCGCTGAGGAGACTGATGTGTTAGGGGATGGAACCTCCATGTGAGGAGACTGATGTGTTAGGGGACGGAACCTCCATGTGAGGAGACTGATGTGTTAGGGGACGGAACTTCCATGTGAGGAGACTGATGTGTTTAGGGAAAGAGCCTCCATATGAGGAGACTGATGTGTTAGGGGACGGAACCTCCATATGAGGAGACTGATGTGTTTAGGGAAAGAGCCTCCATATGAGGAGACTGATGTGTTAGGGGACTTAACCTCCATGTGAGGAGACTGATGTGTTAGGGGACGGAACCTCCATGTGAGGAGACTGATGTGTTAGGGGACGGAACCTCCATGTGAGGAGACTGATGTGTTAGGGGACGGAACCTCCATGTCCGTGTAGGAGAATGCGGGGAATTATGTATTTTTCTGTGTGGTGTGTCATGTAACCCTCTCTATGCGTTGCTTCACAGTCGTTCTTCACTGGCTAGCTTTATGTCCTGCTTCCCACTGTAAAGCTGCCAGTTGAAGAGCTGTTGTGGGTAACTATGACAACAGACATCTCTGCTGATGGAGACAGTAAGGCATGAATCAGACCTTACGAGTCGCTCCTAGAGACATTGATGGGGGAAACTGATCTTAGTGTTTTTATTCATTTGATCTCTGAGTTCTCTGTTACGTTCAGGGTTTTTAGTGACATAGCCTATTGCACTATCAACCAATGTGTACTAAAGGCTCTGGTTTAAACCAATGGGTTATTAAAATAGTTTATTAACAATTATTCATTATTTCTGCAAATGTGTGCACAAGCATTTAGTTGGGTTGTAAACAGGTCTTGTATTCTGACAGACTAGGCTGTGGGGGGTGTCCTCAGTCATCCACACTGCGGATCCATGGCTAACAAATAAAACTGACATTGGAGCTGACAGCCTTCAGCAGGACTCTTCTTATTTATAACCACCCCAACGTCCTTCACAGAGGATCACAGTTGTGTGTGTGCGTGTGTGTGTGTGTGTGTGTGTGTGCGTGCGTGCGTGCGTGCGCGTGCGCGCGCGCAGGGTTGTGTAGTTTACTTTTTAAATGTAATCCGTTACAGTTACAAGTTACCTGTCCACATTTGTAATCAGTAACGTGATTACTCAAACTCAGTAACGTAATCTGATTACTAATCTGATTAGATTACTTTCATATTAAGAGGCATTGGAAAACAAATAGGAATAGCCTATAACCAACTGAACACCTTTTGCGGGGTCAATCAATGTCAGAGTTTACATAGCTGGCCAAAAACATAGCTGGCAATTACACGAAAAGGGTATTGACATTGTTTTATATAAAAATTAAGATATCCGTAGCTTTTCGCGCATTAACTAAATCTGCAGTAGTCTGATGATTTGCTCCACAACCAGCATTGTCAAAATGTTGCAGAAACCCCCAGCACTCGAATGCACGTTTGCAATCGTGAACACCCGCATAAGATTTACTCCGCGCGAACGTAACCTGCGATTATTTTGGCCACCAGTGATGGATTTTCAAAACGCAAATGAAAGAAATAAACTGTGATTATAAACCTGCACTCTTATCTTAAAGTAAATGACGTCAGCAGCCAATGATAACCAATGAAAACAATTTTCAGAGATGCAAAGCAAGCAGAATCACTTCCGCGTCAAATGCAAATAATCATCCTTTGGCAGAGTGCTTCCCAACACACCTTTTCTCCTCAAATGTCGTGGTAAATTCGTGGTAAATGGCTGTGTTGTTCGGTGCATTTGACAAATAAACCTTGAAACTTGAAAAAGGTATAACACCAGGTAGGCCTATTGCCTATCATTGTTCTGAGAATTATGCGTCGAGTAGATAACTAAACAACATTTTATATGACTCGGCTAATATTACCGAAGATATACTCTGTTTTTACCATCCAACCAACCAAAGCCAGAGAAATTTAAACTAGCGCTTCCTCCGTCACTAAATTGGTTATGCGCGTCCACCTTTGCGCGCACGACTGAGGCACACAACTGAGGCGCGCAATTCATATTTTGGTTCAAATAACGATGTT
The DNA here is from genome assembly GCA_016801175.1 of Esox masquinongy. Lineage (NCBI taxonomy): Eukaryota > Metazoa > Chordata > Actinopteri > Esociformes > Esocidae > Esox > Esox masquinongy. The sequence goes on from JACXGI010003913.1 coordinate 32,900, forward strand.
TTTATAACATTAAATAATAAACTCAAACATTCAACGTGTCATAATTTTTTCGCCCACCTATTCTTTTTCAATTGAAGTAATCCAAAAATACATTTTTTCAAAAGTAATTCGAACACTTCTGTAATCCGATTACAATATTTTTGTTGGTAACGTAACTACAGTTACTCTTTTTTTGTAATCCGTGTAACGGATTACTTGTATAAATAAAAAGGTTAATAAAAAGCTTACAACTTTGGACATGGAATGAAAAAAATAAATTCACGAAAGACAATTATATTCCATCATCTCTCTTTTTTTAGCATCCTTCCTTGCAAAATTCGTACCTCTACATTTAAAAAGTAGTCACAAGAAATGTCTGGAATATGGTTCACTTACTCGCATAAAAAAGTTTTTGTAATTCTCCAAAACATGAAATGTTTACAATAAAACTGAAATTTCTATAAAGTAAGCCCGGATTACTTGTAATCCGTTACTCCACAACTCTGTGCATGCGTGCGTGCGTGCCGGCCCCAATTCTCTCCTTACCCCTTCCTCTAGACCCTAAACCCTTTCATGTTTCCAGAGATGTATGGTTGAATTAATGTGGCGGAAGCCCCAGTCCAGCACTGTACTGCTTATACAGATCAAGTCATATAGAGTATATTTTTATACGTAGCTCTGGTCAAGGCACCTTCCGATCTAATAACTTTAAAGAGTGAGAGCCAAGAGGGAGGGATGGGTAGTGTATTGGGGGCGGCTGACACGGTTGGTGTTTGTTTCAGGTGTTACAGACTACCTGTCGGCTGAGATCACCACCTCCAAGCAGAAGAAATTCAGCCTGGTGACGTTCGTTGACACCCCGGGCCTGGTGGATGGGGACATGGTCTATCCCTTTGATGTCAACCAAGCTATCACCTCCTTTGGTATGAGGTCATGACTCATTCCCTTCACTGGTGTTGACATACACGCACACCAAAACCCTGCTCCGGTCGCATGTTCACGACTGCATCATCAGCTTGTCTAATGATTGGGAAATGTTGGTGGGTGGAAGGTGGCAAATCAGGATTAATTTAGACCTACTTTAAAACCATGTCGGTCATGAGTAAACTGGATTTGTGTCTATGCAGGCGAGCAGGCAGACCTGGTGTTTGTGTTCTTCGACCCCATGGGCCAGGCGCTGTGCAAGCGCACGCTCAACATCGTGGAGAAGCTCAGCGAGAAGGTCGCGGACAAGTTGCGCTTCTACCTCAGCAAGGCTGACGAAGCCGGGAGAGAGACTGACAGACAGGTCAGTTAACGGATGGACGATGTTCTGTCCGTTTAACCTGCGTCTAGAGCCCTCTGCAGTGACTGGATACATGTCTGTAGAGAAACCTGTGTTGGATCAGAACAAATGAGATTTTCAACTGTTATAATCACAGTGTAGTATGGAATAATCACAGTGTAGTATGGAATAATCACAGTGTAGTATGGAATGATCACAGTGTAGTATGGAATGATCACAGTGTAATATGGAATGATCACAGTGTAGTATGGAATAATCACAGTGTAGTATGGAATGATCATAGTGTAGTATGGAATTTCGCTGTTGGAAACTCAATACTAAATGGTCTGTTGTTTTCCTACCATAAGCGTGTCATGATGCAGATAGTTCAGGAACTGTGTCGCCGACCAGGGCTGAACACGTGTGGCTTTGACATGCCCACGATATACATCCCCAACCCACAAAAGGTAAGACATGGTGGACCCGGTTATACTGACACGATAAAACATTATACTGACACGATAAAACTGACACTAGTTTTCCAATATAAAACACTAGTTCAAATAATCAGGAAGTGTTCAGTAAGCGTGGTCACCATGAACAAAAGCACAGGTTCAAATAGTAACGCTGGAGATTTCATTTACAGCTTCTACTTGACAATACATTTTGATTGTTTTGTTAGCTGAGCAGTGACAAAGAGTTCAAACTGTAAGTAAGTACTTCAAACCATATGGATGGAAAGAAATGCACATTTAACTTGCTACTTTTTATGAAATGTCTTTTTAAGTTAGGATGTCTATGATGTTTATGTAGAACATCTTGTTGAGTGTAGCTTACTGGGTTTAGTCTGGATTTATGGCTAGACTCAATCTCACAAGTTCACATAGCATTGATTGCTGTGAAACGTACCAGATCAGGAGAGCAAATAGCTGTGGATCACCGAGAACCGAAAGAATGACTTGCAGTGTGACAACTGGGAAAATTATATGCCAGCTCAGGGGGACAATGGGTTGTAAAGTGTGAGGCCTGATCAGCCTCCTCTGACATTAGCGGCCTCTGGGGATCAGTGTCTGCTGGTCGTGGATTTATGCATCCCTCCTGCACCAACGCCTTTAGTGGATAGAGTAAGGCTGTTAATCAGTAACACATCTGAAGATTTTAGCACCGCAATTTCCAGTCTTTCTCAGAACTCCACAACTCACATGCCTATATTTTTTTTATATATAACTATTACAACAAAAAATTATCATTAAACTCAGCTCTCTTATCAGTATCAGCATGCACAGTCTAAACCACAAAAATGAATTCCTCAGCCGAGCCGGTGTGTGAACCAGATCGATGGAGTGTGTCAGACCATAGAGAAGACCATTGACCAGGCCGTCCAGAAGACCCTGGACCAGCTGGAGAAGGACTGTGACCTTATCTCCTCTACAATTGACAGCAAATTGTCCCAGGACAGGTGAGAGCAGTAGACGGCAGACAGGTCATCCAGTAACTAAAATGGTGATGAGAAAGTGAGACGGCGAGACACAGACGAAGTGGGGACTACTGTCCAAAAGGTCCCTGATTCTAATCCCCACTGCCAAGGTGAATGCAGCCTAGGTTTTTTAAGCTGTAAATAAGAATTGGTGTAATATCTATAACTTGATTGGTTAAATAACGGTAAAATAAAAAAGAAGAGTGAACCTGCTACTGGAGTGTTACTGTGAGTCCATAAGCAAGGCACTCATCACCATGTTATAGGATCAGGCTACTGCTCTCTTATTACCATAAAACCCCATTGACTTTGTCTGTCCATGTGTCTGTGTTGCTGCAGGGCGGATTTGAGTTTTAACAGAAGTGTTCGTCTTCAGTCTTTCATGTGTTGGGCACTAGGAGTCCTCCTGCCATGTTTGTTTGTCCTGAGCTTCTTTGTGAACACATTCTCGCCAGAGGAGCTGGAGAGTGTGCTAGGAGAAGGGCTAGCCAATGTCCTCAGGTTTTCCATGGTATGTCATGACCAGCCCAGACCAAGACTCATGTCCCTCTGCCTCAGTTGGGTTTTAATAATGCTGTTCTTGTTATGTCAACAGGGTGTAGTTGTCTTTCTGTGGGACTGGATACCTGAGGATGGACAGATACTGTTTGTGATAGTATTTATTGCACTCTGTTACATTTTATTTTTTCTTGGCAGGTATTTTGCACGGTAAGCAGAATGTTTTTTTTTTTACGCTTACAAACAAATTTAAGGCTTTGCTCTACTTTTTTTTACTGTACTTTTGGGGACAAAATTCTATTTTCACTACCTTGACTCAAAATCTAACCCCTAATTCTAACCTCTAAGCCAGAAATGACCCTACAATATCATATTTCCCTTGATTAACTGAATTTGTGGTTCTTACTAATACTATAAAACAAGGAGACATACAGAAATTACTCTGCTTTGTCACGCTTATTGAACACATTTGAAGTTGTAATTGACAGATTTATGTGATTGTGTCCTCAGCCAAGGGAATAGGACTCTGACGAAGAAGGAGAAGAGGAGCCTCACAGAGTACAGTGATTACGTCCAGAATGTTGTCAAAGCCAAGAAGGTTAGAATACACTGCGATTATTCTCATTCGGTAATTCTGTTAAAGAAGCTAAGTATTTCAGGTGTGTTGGTTACTTATATTTTTTGGGAATAAAATGTATGTTATCATTCTTAACCTGTCTCAACAGGGGAAACTATATGAAGAATATCTTGCGCAGTGTGCAACTGAATATGACTTCTGATAGTGGGAGGATCCATCGGAAATCTACATGTTCACTTTCTTATGAATTGGTTGGTTTGCAGAAGATTTCTGTGAGTAATGTAATAATCAGCCAAATGGCTCACAGAATGTCCAGCGTTGCCTTTTCAACGTTTGTGTTAAGCTTTCTGGTTAGTTTAAACATTTACTGGACAGTTTTCCCTCCCTCAGGATCCCTAAACATGCCCCTGTTTTTAATCAGTAAATGAATGACTCCAGAACCTGGAGATTGTAAACTGATTTGGATCGAGGTGTCCATCATACCAGAGCATCATTACATCTCTTTTTTTCATGGCTAGAAGACCAGCCGGGACTTTTCATTTTCTGTGAAGGAATACATTACGACATCTTTGATGTCAGTTCACAAAGAAGGAATTGAAAGAAATAGTGCCTTTTTTGTGCGATTTATAAAACTGTGATTGTAAGAAATAATGTCTCAAAAGCATATTTCTTATGTAATTTATTTTTAGCTTAGGTTTGTATGTATTTACACCTTAAAGCATGTATTGATCTGTTAACACGTTTAAAGGCTAAATCTTTTAAATTATTTCATAAGCTCAAAAGCAAACTGCCTATTTACCAGTATTGTATGTCATTATGACACAAAGTCTTTCCTTATTGTATTTTTGGGGGTTTCTTACCTAGTGATTTTGTAACTGGTGACAAACTGTATACTTTGTGTATATTCTGGATAAGTAATCCGAAATCTGCGTGATGCTGATTTAATACTAAAGGGTGTGTCGACAGTGAAATTGTCAAGAGAAGGCAAACAGAGATTATCATAATCATGGTGATGATGAAGTGAACCAATACAGCAATATTTGTAGCAATTTACACCAATTTGTAGCAATATAAAGACACACAACTGAATTGATAAGCCAGTATTTTTTTATTACCAATTTAAAATAAATGATAACAGCTAGTGCTTTCTCCTGCCTCCAAAGAGTGTCTCTTTTCAGGAGAGCTGTGCCCAATATACAGAACTGTTGACACAGCACAGTCCTCCAATATACAAAACAGTTTACACAGCACAGTCATCCAATAGTGCCACTGGGTGTGAGAAATCTACTGCTTTTTATCAACTGTGAAGTAACAAGCACTGTTGTGTTTTTATCTCCTTATTGTCTGATGTTGTTCTAGATGGTGTCATTTGTTTTAGGAAACCATTTGTCATACACCTCATTTTTAGATCAGTGAAATTGGAAATAAAACAGATACAATGTAAGGCTTTCAATGGGTACAGTGAGTAGAATTCTGTGTGTATTTATTTGGCTTCAGTTCCTGCTTTAAATTCCCATACAATTCAGAATACCTTCACCTGATTCTGTGTACCGGTGCTAATTTAACATTGAATTATTAATTATTTGGTACAAAATACTTCCATTAATTTATTTAATATCTATTATATTTTTTCTTTTCCTAGTAGTTCCTTTAGAAAATATTCAGACCCCTTAGCTTTCTCCACATTTTGTTTTGTAGAATTGATCAATTATTATATTTTTGCCATCAATCTGTAGACATTAGCCCATAAAGACAAAGCGAAAACAAGTTTTCTAGAAATTTGTACCAATTTACTGAAAATAGAATACTGAAATATCTCATGTAGTTAAGTATTTGGAAGCAGCTTTGCATTGTCAGATGGGTGATCATCTGGTCTCCCCACAGATGTTCAATTATGTTCAAGTCCGTGCTTTGGCTGGGATACTCAACAACCTTCACAGACATGTCCTGAAGCCACTCCATTGTTCTCTTGGCTGTGTACTGTGGGTCGTTGTCATGCTAAAAGATAAATCTTCACCCCAGTTTGTGGTCCTGTGCACTCTCGATCAGGTTTTCTTCAAGTACTGCCCTATATTTTGTTGTGTTCATCCTTGCCTCAATCCAGTTTCTCGCTCCCTGCAGTTGGGAAGCATCTCCATAGCATGATGCTTCCACCACCATGCTAGCCCTTGCTATTTAGGCTTAATCTTTTGATTTTGGTCTTATCAGACCAGAGAATCTTTTTCCTTATTTCCCTCAGACAGCTTGTCTTAGGCCTACCATCCAGCCACTCTTCCATAGAGGCCTTATTGATGGAGTGCTGCATAGATGGTTGTCTTTCTGGTAGATTCTCACATTTTTGCGGAGAAACTCTGAAGCTCTGTTAGAGTGGCCATTTGGTTCTTGGTCACCTCCTTGACCAAGACCCTTTTTGCCTGGTTACTTAGTTAGGCTGGATGGTCAGCTCTAGGAAGATTCATGTTGGACCTTACATAGACAGGTGAGTGCCTTTCTAAAATATGCCCAATCAAGTGAATTTGCTACAGGTGGACTCCAATCAAGATTGTGTGGATTGATGGCAAAAAATATTTTAAATCAATCATAAATTAAGTTTACAACACAGCAAACTGTAGAGAAAATGAAGAGGTCTGAATACTTTCCAGTACTTCATGCTTTTATAATTTCTGCAATGTCTTACTTTCACCATTTCATAAACAGGAGCGTAGTTGTCTTGTTGCAGTTGATTATTGTAAAAATGGTACATTTAAGCTTTGTAATAGAATTCATGTGTACACAATGTGTCCCTTTTTAACAACCCTACCTCAAAGTAGAAGGCCTTATACGAACTTGTAAGTTGTGCTCTAACAGCACTGTTTTTAGAACTGATTATTGAATGATCTGATTCAATCTAAGTGGTTTCCTCTGTGTATTGCTCTGTACATTCAGTATATTATCTACAACTCAAATATATAAAAACAACAAATAACCACAATGGTTATAGAAGGGCCAAAATGTTAGCCTTTTTCTGGAGGGTCTGACTTTTTGCTGGCCTGGCCTGGTTGAGACCTGACTCCAAGTCCTTCTGACTTAAGTCACAGCTCTCCCTGCACTTTGAGGAATGTATGTTGGGTCAGCCAGGCTAGAAAAAAGTCAGATCCTCCAGAGAAAATGTGAACGTCAGATGGCTTTTCTTAGATGAGTGTTAAGAGGTTGGGACAAAAATAACATCACAACCAGGTTGGATACCTTAACATGGCTAGAAGACCAGCTGTGACTTTTTTCATATGAATGTATTTTACGGGGATACCTTTTCATATGAATGTATTTTGTTACAAGCATGATGACTACTTAAAACAAAGTAAATAGTTTTAGATTGTTTTATACTCCAGTGGGGGGTCTCTCTAATTAAGCCACAACATTAGGTCTTAATCCTTGAAAGGGAATCTCTGTACAGTAGCGCTGTACTGATTGTGATTATTATTCTCTACCCATTTTTCCTTGTTTTTCAATAAACACGCTCTAGGACCCTAACCAGTAAACCTGTGTTTGTTCCCTGTGTCTCTCCCAGTTATTTATCCACATATGTACAGGCAATAAAGTGAAGGAAAAAAACTTTGTAATGAGGGATTTATGGACTGCAACATCAATGATTAACATTCATAGTGTTTTTTGCAATGTATCTTGCAAATAATTTTGTTGTTACAGAGCTAATATCATGCCTCATTCATACGAACGTAAAGCAAGCAGGAGTTGAGCATTGCTAGAATTTCTTAAGGCGGCATCCAGGATAGTCAGAGACAAGTCCATTTAAGCAGCAGCTGCTAGTGAAGGAAATGAACTGAATCAACTTAACTGGGGGAAAAAATGAAATTGAAGAGTATCTGTGTTAAAAAGAGGAAATGATAGTGAGTAGCAGAGGAACACAAGGTCTTACCTAAAGACCTAAATATATAAAAACTCAGGCAAACCAGTGGCCTTAAATGTGGAGAACCGCCTAAGAATTATCACATAGAAATAACATTGATGTCCTGGACAACTGGTCAAGAAAGGTAATTGATATTGAACATAGAGCTCTATATCTGAATGTAGGCATACACAGGAGATTTACAATATATAACGCCACATTCCATGAATGGATCTTTGACCTCCCGGGCACCATCAGCACGTCACAGGACACCATTACCCACACGCCCAAGGTGGCTCAGCTTACTCTGTGCCTGGGGTGAACTAAGACACAACTCTTTTCAAAACATATGTTAAATTAATTCCGATTTCCAGGCATACAGATTTTCTGAGATTTTCCCAGAGATACACAACATCCTGAAGACCTGAAATATGTATGTTATAAAGCATTTGTAATTTTCCCTTAAGACTGTCACGCTGAATGTCAAAAATGGATTGACGTATCCCACTCTTTCCTATTTTATTAAGATACATATATTTTGCATTTTACGCTTCAGTCTGAAAGTAAGAGTGACAAAAGATCTGAGAATTGTTGCTGAAAGAGCAGTGGAACGGATTCTAATCCATGCCACAGCAGTACGTGTCCCAGAGGCAAAGAAACACTCTAGACCACATTCTACCCTAGTTTGGATTCCAAGACATACTGAGAGAAAAGAAAATTGTTCCAGACTTTTATTTAAAAGTTTCCATTACAAAAATACCATTCTAAGCTTCTCTGTAAGAAGAACATGTCTTTTGTTGTCCCGTCTTTCACCTTAGGGCTCAAGTATTTTGTAATCCTCAACATGCCAAAATAGAGATGGGAAAACATCCTCCTTTACACGTGTAACGGGATTATAAGCAAGTTCTGAAAAACAGACATCTTCAAATACAGAGAACATGGTAAGAAAATAAAAGCAACAAATTGATATATTTTTGCAACAGGACCATTGATATACGTTTTAACAATGTGACCAGGCCTCAAACCTCAGTTCCCTGAGTTAGTAACATAGAGCATTCATAGGTGACGACTTCCAACAATATCCTTCAGCAACTATGACACAACCACATCTAAAAGAACAACAGAAAATGTACGTTTTGTTAGAAAGCACGGACATGTACTGTTCTATTGCGCA
>JACXGI010003913.1:41851-58527 GCA_016801175.1 Esox masquinongy
GTGTGTGTGTGTGTGTGCGCATGCGTTCATGTGCTGTAGGCATTAGGTTGGGAAAGGGCCATTCCATTTCTGCAGATTATGTGGCCTATTGTATAACACTTTGCATGGCTTTAAAAGAGTATTGTGCAGTTGCAGATGCCAGTGCAAAGCTGACAAACCAAAGAATTGGTTTTATGCAGTTTCTTGTAGGTAACAATGTACCTGCTTCTACAAGAAGGGGCTCAATCTATTAGAAAGCCTATCATTGTACCTTCCAGATATATTATACATGGTCTCTTTTAGCCCTCTGGCCCAGACTCAACCAAGTTCATTTGATCTCCACCATAGAAAACCTAAAACTATACAGCCCTCTTTTGGTACCGTGTACTGAGAATTATAGCTATATACAAAGTTGCATGTACAAAAAATGTCAATCCCCCTCTCTGGCCCCTTATAAACAAAGTGTACAGGTAGATTTATTATGCAGGAGCACAGAGACAGCATCCAGGATTGCTTCCCTGTGAAGTCGCAGAATGTCGCTGTGAGCGCACAGATCTACCATGACGATATTGGACCATGTAATAACCATATATGGCTCAGGTTATTGGTAAGAATGGTATGTCCATTCCAGTCCATCACTGTGGAGGTTCTTTGTAGAACCATCTCAGTCTTGGTCCCGGAGTAGTGACCTCAGAAGTACCAGACAGAGGTCTGCTGCTGTATGTCCATAGTATGGCTGCTCTGCATCACATCAGCACCAAAGTGTCCACAGTTTAGTGTCCAACAAACCCCGGAACCACAGAGTGCCTGAAACATAGAGGCTCGCTCACTGCGATCCTTTGTCGATCAACCAAGACATGTCCCCTGTCCTGCAACATGAAGAAAACAAAAAAAAACATCACTCAGACATCACAGAGCATGTTGTCAGTTTGTGCAACAATGATGTGAATATAGTCTGGGCTCATAAAACAAAACTGGGGACTTGAATTGAATGAATTGAATAGCATTTCGTTATAGCATAAGCAATGCAAGATCAGGATGATCTTTGTATTACAGAACATTTCACATAAGGCCTCATAAAAGGATTGTTAGTGGAGAGATGGAGAACGACATCTTAGAAAGGCATCTTAGTTTTCGTACTTGCGTTGTCGGGTTAACATCCTTCATTTTATGAGTGCACAATTGAAATAGAAGGATCAACATTAGAGACAATAAGACACTGTTTACAGTAAAGCATTACCGTACACATTTTAAACTTACACCTAGTAGCAAATGTATTCTAACCCTCTTTACCTTATTCAAATAGGAAAAGTTTATCCCATATAGTGTAGTAACGTTTTAGAACATAAGACAAATTGCTAATAGTACACATTTGCTCATCTAAAGACCTTCACAACCTCAGTGTCACCTGAATTAAGACAACAGAAATTATACTTACTCCACATCTCGCTTTCTAATTGTCTTTCCGGACCCTAAGACCTCTGCTACACGGGATACAATGGGGTCATAGTTCATGCTGGCCACAGCAATCACCTCCTCACTCCTGTAGGTGGGGGGTAATTAACCAAAGTTATTTTTAAGGGAAACATCTGGGTTCTCCTTTCCATCGGTCAAGGCTCTCACTGGGCGAACGACCTGAACTAATTATTCAGTTGCACCTTTTAAATTGCCAATTAAGGCTCAATGTGGATTGCTCACAGGATTCAACTGGTGTTTTGACAGAGCATTTTGGATAAGTCGATATCCCTATGCAGCGTAAAACAGTACCCGTCTTCAATCCGGCCGCAAACAGCGGTTTCCACTGTGCAAGCCACATAACATACAGCTTTGGGGGGCAGCTTAGCCTCCCTTCTCTCACACCTTAGGTGGTGTCTTAGACAAATGGGTGTCTTGAACAAATGGATGTTGAAGTACCCGAGTTAAAAATTAATCAAAATAAGAACAATAATCTAAAAAGAAAGTGTTGAAAGTGTGGTGCAGGTCCCAGTGTCTTCCAGTGATCTGGGCATTCATGTTGCATCTATGATTTCTTGACTTCCCTTATGGTGTCTTGACTTCCCTATCTCTTATCAAGCCCTCATGTGGCCCGAAAGGTGTGATCGAATAATTACTTTAGGTCAGTGTTTCCCAATCCTAGTCCTGGGGACCCATAACTGTGCACGTTTTTGTTTTTGCCCAAGCACTCCCACACCTGATTCAAACGTTGCCTTACCAGTTACACACTTGATTGACGTAATCAACCAATCATCAAGTCTTTAATTTGAATCAGGTGTGTGAGTGCCTGGGCAAAAACAAAAACGTGCACCACTTTGGGTCCCGAGGACCAGGATTGGTACATGTGGTGACCTGAAGTAATTGTTTCCTTCTTCAGGGATCGGGAGTTATAGACATTAACTAAATATTATTAGTGTCCAGTCTTTGGAAACATTGAACTCCCCTGGATGGAATAAACCTACAACAACAACACATAGAATAAAGGCATTTCAGTAGATATAGCTAGGGTTTGGACACATACCTGGTGTAAAATGCCACAAACTTCAGCTCATCCAAATCCCCTTGGATAACGACATCATCAAAGCCCTCTCCGTAACCTTGGTAATAGAACAGACAATAACTAAAGTATGTCTGTAAAAATAGTGCACTAGACACTGCCACCACACCTATCACAATGGCATACTTCATTGCTATCATAACTGCAAAGCCTAAGTGTCACAGTTAGGTGGCAGTACAAAAGATACAATCTCAACAGAGACACATCGGGAGGAAAGGCATTTAGGAAGGATTACTATTTGCACATAACTTTTTGCCACATATTCAGTATGTGGCAAGTACATAAACAAAACTTTTAGAACTTACATGTTAAAAGGTTCACTTGGTCAGACAGAACTTGGTGCTGGCAACACCATTTAGTGGCCATGAACAGAGACTGCGGATCTGACTTTTCACAGATCTTTCCTTCTACTGACTATGAAACCTAAAAGTTCATTGCATGTGCAGGATTCTCTACATATATTATTTTTGGTAGCTGGTTGCCACAACTGCTTCATCCTAGAACTCAGGACTTAAGCATCCTAGGACTATACAGATTGTTTGGGGTAAAAAGCCAAATCGACATGTGTTACTGCCAATGTTGACAGTTCAGCAGGGGATTTGTAGAAAATGTGCCAATTAAAGAGTGAGGCTCTGTTCACCTGCATAGCGTATGCTTTTCCCAAACATGGCCGACCAGAAATAGGGCACCGTTTTGATCTCAGTGGGTCTTCCCATCATGCCAAGTGCTGCCACTCGCCCTGTCAATAAAAAAACGCACAGAAATGGGCCCATAAAAAACAATACACTGGTGAACGATTGATCCCTTGAAAAACTCCCACTTTAACACTCACCATGCACATGGGCCATTTGCCAGTGTGGAATGTTCACCTTCTTATTGCTGCGCCCCAGAAAGGGAAATGTCACAATGTCTCCTCCAGCAAAGACACCTTCGACGTTGGTCTGCATTGTCTGAGGGTTAGAGGGTTATCCAGAAGAATACAGGAGCCAATGTGGAGATCAGGAGGATCTCTTACTTGTAGACAAGCCACCTAACAAATTAGATGTTAACTGCAATTTTCCTGTCAGCAAAAGCCAGCTCACTGGCTCTGCAGAAGTTACAACAGGACATGTGTACCATTGCAACAGTGGCAAGGACATTGGTTGAATGAAAGGAATGGATTTTAAGTTAAATGAATGCATTCGAAAATGCTGTTAAATTGTTATTATTGTAGCTCATGCGGCTCATCACTATTGTAGTTTCTACCTTGTTGACAGGCACGAAACCCTTGGAATCCATGTGAACTCCGCTCCCTTTCAGGAAGCCAGTGGCTGGGCGTGATCCTGCAGAGGGAAGAGACACCATTCATTCATTACCAGGAATCAGAGTGGCATTAGTGGTTTGGACTTAAATTTACATTACACTCCTTCACATCCAAAGACAGCGGTGGCCATTCCATTCTCTGAGCTACTGTAGCCGCCTCACCTGTACCAATAACACACACGTCCGCCCTTAGTACCTTCCCACTCTTCAGAAGAACTTCTTTCAACTGGAACATAAAAATGACATTGACAGTAGTGAGGCAACAAACATCAGCACTCTGTTGCCCTCAGCTCTGCTACTTCTGTTCCTGAGTACAAAGTTCATTGTACTCATTGTTCATTCAGTTTATTTTTTCTTTTTTTCCTTTTTAAGCCAATGTTTTTTTTCCCTCTGCCAAACTCCAAATGGAGGTTGTAGTGGTTAGTAATCTCGCCTGCTTATTCAGTTGGCTGGCACTGTTGTTCACCTGAGTCAGTCATGCCCATTCATCAGCATTCAATGGCTGCATCCCCATTCCCCACCCCTCTCCTCAAGTGTATCCTTGCACACTTCCCGTCATGGATTTGTGTAATAAATCGCAGACGAAGTTTCCACTGTTGTGAAAATTCATGACTGAAGTGTGCATGGTAGAGAATCTGGGCAAAGCCTAAAAATGGGCTTGACTGGCCAGCAGGGAGAAGGAAGGAGAGAGCCAATGTGCATAATGTCATGCTGTTTCTCTCACTTTCGGAATACCTGTCCATGATGGCCAAGCATCTCCGATACCTCGTTCAACATGTAAAACTTCACCCTGTTTGTCTCAAACAGCTGAAAAGACAGAGACAGACAGAGTGAGATAGAGAGAGAGATAGAGAGAAAGTGTGATGTGTTAAGGTTCAAAGATCAAAACACTTAGCCCTATTACTGTTGCCAATGGTTCACTGGTGAATAGGCTTACTATGAATACCCTCTTCATAAGGGATTGTCATCACAGTAGTATGCATTACAATGTACACCGATCAGCCATAACATTATGACCACCTGCCTAATTTTGTGTAGGTCCCCTTTTGCCGCCAAAACAGCCCTGACCCATCGAGGCATGGACTCCACTAGACCTCTGAAGGTGTGCTGTGGTATCTGGCACCAAGACCTCAGCAGCAGATCCTTTAAGTCCTGTAAGTTGCGAGGTGGGGCCTCCATGGATCGGACTTGTTTGTCCAGCACATCCCACAGATGCTCGATTGGATTGAACATCACACTGCCCAAAGCATCACACTGCCTCCGCCAGCTTGCCTTCTTCCCATAGTGCATCCTGGTGCCATGTGTTCTCCAGGTATGTGATGCACACGCACCTGGCCATCCATGTGATGTAAAAGAAAACGTGATTCATCAGACCAGGCCACCTTTTTCCATTGCACTGTGGTCCAGTTCTGATGCTCACTTTCGGCAGACAGGGGCACCCTGACTGGTCTGCGGCTACGCAGCCCCATACGCAACAAACTGCAATGCAATGTGTTCTGACTCCTTTCTATCAGTACCAGCAATAACTTTTTCAGCAATTTGAGCTACAGTAGCTCGTCTGTTGGATCAGACCACAAGGGCCAGCCTTCGCTCCCCATGTGCATCAGTGAGCCTTGGCCCCCCATGACCCTGTTGCTGGTTCACTGCTTTTCCTTCCTTGGACCACTTTTGATAGGTACTGATCACTGCAGACCGGGGACACCCCACAAGGGCTGCAGTTTTGGAGATGCTCTGACCCAGTCATCTAGCCATTACAATTTGGCCCTTGTCAAAGTCACTCAAATCCTTATGCTTGCCCATTTTTCCTGCTTGTAACACATCAACTTTGAGGACAGAATGTTTACTTGCTGCCTAATCTATCCCACCCACTGACAGGTGCCATGATAACGAGATTATCAGTGTTGTTCACTTCACCTGTCAGTGGTCATAATGTTATGGCTGATCGGTGTATGTCTGCTCTCACAGTCTCCCTGAAAATGCAGACACACACTCAACACACATGCCCGTGCATGCACACACACAATTAACCCACACCGGAACAACAGTGCTTTCAGAAAATATTCAGGCCCCTTTACTTTATGATCACAATTTAGGATTACATTTGTTTTTGGGCATCAATCTACACACAATAATGACAAAGAGAAAACATTTTTAGAAATGTATTGAAAATGAAAATCTGAAATAAGTATTCAGACCCCTTGCTACGCCACGCCAAATTGATGCATCCTTTGTCCTTTGATCATCCTTGACATGTCTCTAGAACTTGATTAGCGTCTACCTGTGGCAAATTAAATTGACTGGACATTCTTTAGAAAGGCACACACCTGTCTATATAAGTTATTAAGTCATTCAGTACAAGGAACTCACCATAGAACTCCAAGATAGAATTGTGTTTAAGCACTGAAACTGAGGAAAGTTATAAAACATTTTCCTAAAGCATTGAACGTTCCCAGGAGCACAGTGGGCTTCATCACTGTGAATTGGAAGAAGTTTTGAACAACCAAGAACTAGAGCTGGCCAGACTAAACTAAACAACCAAGCAAGAAGGGCCTTGGTGGAGAGGTGATCAAGAACCCTTTGGCCACTCTAACAGCTTCTGAGTTTCTATGCAGAGATGGGAGGACCTGCCAGAAAGACAATCATCTCTGCAGCACTCCATCAATCATGTCTTTATGGTAGAGTGGCTGGACAGAAGCCACTTCCAAGCAAAAGGCATATGACATGGAATCAGTCAAACGGTACTTAATCAGCATGAGGAAAAAGAACATGATAAAAAATATTTTCTGGTCTGATGATACCAAAATGTTTTAGGCCTGGATGCCAAATCTGTCAAAAACATGGTACCATTCATCAACTGGCATACCATGCATACGTTGAAGCATGGTGGTGGGAGCATCATGCTATGGGATTGCTTCTCAGTAGCAGAGACTGTGAGAATGTCCAGCATTGAGCAAAGTATAAACGGAGCAAAAACAGAGGTTCTAAAAAATAATCTGATCCATAGTGCACAGGACCTCAATCTGGGGCAAAGATCCATCTCTCAGAACGACAACAACAATAGCTGGTGTTGTCCCCTTTGGCAGAAATAACGTCATGTAGCCGTATCTTGTAACTATGTTTCAGAATCTCATATTGACTGGGGGGAATTTTTACCCACTTGTCTTTGCAGTACTGCTTCAACTATGTCAAGAGATTTTAGGGATTTCTTGCATGCATGGCCTGCTTAAAGTCCTTCCCAGAGCATTTTGAAATGACTGAGATTCTGCTCAGCCATTCCATCACCCTTTATTTCTTCTTTTCTGTTGTAGCTTTGGTCGTGTGTTTTATATCATTGTCCTGTTACAAGACCCATGTTTGGTTCAGCTTCTGCTTTGTGACATATGGCCTCACATTCTCCTCAAGAATTCTCTGGTACAATATGGAAATCATGGTTGACTCAATTATAGTAAATTTGCCAGGTCCTGAGGTAAAAAAGCAGCCCCAAACCACAATATAGCTGCCTCTATGCCTTATGGTTGGTATGAGGTTCTTCTGTTCAATTGCAGTGTTATGTTTTAGCTAAACATGGTGTCTGACATTGTGGCCAAACAACTACTCGTGTAACTACGCCTTTTTGTAGAGCACTACAAAAAGGCTATGTCGTAACTGAATACAAAACAATACCTCACAAAGAAAATAGTGCTACAAACTGAACTAAACAGAGATCAACTAATGAAAACCAGGTGGGTGAACAGGTGTTTACAATTCTGGTGATTGGGAACCGGGGAGAGAATTGCGTTTATGGTGAACGGGAGGTGTGCTGTGTTCAGTAGGCAGAGGATGAGAAATGAAAGGTAAACTGTGAGTTGGTCTTACAGGTTTTGGTGCCCATTTCTAATTTTAGCCATTTTATTTGATGTACATTAGAGGTACAGATTAGAGGTACATTTTCTGCATAAGGAAATTGAATGTCTGTTTATTTTAATTGCAAGGTTTCATTTTTTTTATTTTTTATGTGATTTGTTAAATTGGGTTATAGTTATCAGTGAATGTGGTTGGAATTCATCTCAAATATCCATGGGTCTAAATATGTAATAAAGACAACTTTCCTGTGGATTTTAGTAGTTTTACATATGGCTGTACACAACATATTTAGGTTTATTTTTTAAAAATTGGCACAAGCTTCTAAAAATGGGTTTTCACGTTTTCATGTTATTATGGGGTATTGTATGTAGATTGATAGCAAAAAAGTTAATTATTAGTTAAGTCCATAACACAACAAAATGTGAACAATGTGAAGGAGTCTGAATACTTTCTGAAGGCACTGTACAGTACATCCAGTTTAATTTGGTAGGAAAAATAACTATTAGGCAATATTAACTGGTTGTCAAATAAATTTATGAACACCAATGAGAATATACTCTGGTGCCGGGTGCATTGAGCCCAATGATCATGAAAAACATTTAAATTGTATGTTTTCTGTGTTGCCATGGTGATTATGTTGTTCTGAAAGCAGTAGGGAGGAGGCAGAGCATAATTTCCCAGGGGAGTCTTACCTTCATTATGGCTCTGCCTACTTTCTCCCCCAGAGCTTTCTGGAATGGGATTGCTTCTATCCCAATGATGGAGACGGAGTGGGCTTTGTCGGTGAGGGCAGCAGCCACTTCCATTCCTAACGCAGGAAACAGAGGATTACATATGCAGTACAGGACACATTCACAGACTGAAGTGTTCCAATTAAAGTTGCACTATAAATACAAAGCATCCTAACAAAGGTTCCACAAACTGCAACTTTGAATGTATAAAAAAGCACAACCCCTTAATAAGGCTTATAGATGAATGTCACTTTAAAAAAAACATTTGAATTTATATCTACCAGTTGGGTTTGTCATCTTTCTTACCAACAAATGATGTTCCCACAATCACAGCATTCCTGTTGTTGGCCAACCTGGCTACACAGTTGGCATCTTCAGGGGTCCGGAGGTGAAACACGTTCTTAACATCCTGGCCTTTGTAGTTCATAGGCTTGGGTCTTACAAGATACATAATTGGTACATCATTCTCAGTAGAAGAATAAGCTATGTAAACACTGGTCATGTCAATTACAACAGAATTGAATAAAATGTTATTGCATTCAACTACAGACAGTTTCCAGGTTAGTCCTCACTTGCTTCCTGTGGCAATGAAAAGCTTCCTGTATTCCATCCGAGAGCCGTCTTGAAAGGTCACAGCCCGTGTCTTGACATCTACTGCCACAGCCTATGAGATCCCAAAATGCCCATTTAGAAAGAGAATACGGGACCAGGAAGTTACCACGCAGATCTGCTTATTTCACTTATTAGTCGATCACAATGGAAAACTGAAATCTTCCTACTGGAACAAGTTCAGAGAGATTGAAACTCCCCATTTGATTCTGTTTCGAAATTCCCTAATTCCCACAGCCCAATGGGGAATCCAACGACAGTCTATACAACTGGTGTTTTAAGTCTCACCTCCTTCTCTGTGAGCAGCTCAATGTCGTGGTCTTGGAGGAAGCCTATGGATCGCAGTCGGAGCTGCTCTGCTGTGCTCTCTAAGGACTGGGGGGGGGACAATAGTTATAAAGGTTATGTGCTACACTCAGTTTACAAGTGTCCCTTTTCTGAAACTAATACAACACAGTTTTGTTGGTGTCATTAACAACTCTATCCCACACAAGGTCACAAAACAGTTTTTTCATACATATCATTCCCAAACGTCAACATTGACCGGGACCAGTATTACCTCAAGATTACAGATCATAGATGGGTGGGTAATAAGTTGGAAGAATATTCAATATGCTATGAAGTACAACAAGACAGCATCCTCAACTCAATAAAGTTCTCTGATGGTAACTAAATCCTCATGAGGACAGTCTTTATATAGTCTGTGTTGCGTGCTCTGGATCTCTGTACAAACCTTACTCAGTTTAGGCCTGTCATAAGGTGGGTGCTTGTCCATGGTGCACATGACAATCCGATCAGTGAATCCCTCCTGTCGCAACGTTTCAGCGCACACCAGCCCAGCTGGACCTGGAGACACCAGATACAGGTTAAGCATTTACATTTTGGTTTTTATCAGACATATATTTGTATATACAGGCAACGGTGTAGGTTTGTATTGTTTATTGGGGAGGTCAGGGTCAATGGATCCCAGGATTTTCACACTTTTCCAGGGGGGTCACATTGACCTGTCTGTAATATTGGGGGGGGGGGGTCATGACCACCCCGCCCCCCCCTATTTCTATACCTCTATATACAGGGCCCTCCAGAATTATTGGCACCCTAGGTAAATATGAACAAAAAAGGCTGCTAAAAATGTAATTGTTGTTAATCAGCTTGATTACACTCAAATAAACATATGAGATTATATCCTTGGCTAATGTTATGATGAAAAATCTAATTTATGTATATTTTCATTAAGATTTTACATTTTAAAGTTCATCTGATGGGGTTAAGTGATGTAAAACAACTGGAGCTGTGATGAACCTGCCTGGAGGAGAACACCAATGTATTTTGCCCCAGAATGAGACAGATGGTTCAAGCACCAAAAAAAACCATGGTCACATTTGGAGAATTACAGGAGTTGGTCTCATCTTGGGGTCACAAAGTTTCCAAAAATATTAGACGCCACCTCCTGGCCAACAAGTTATTTGTAAGGGGGGCCAGAAGGAAGGGAAAGCGATGCCAGAAGAAAGACTCCGCCGTCCCCAAACAACTAAGTGCCTGGAGTTAATTAAATGTAATTGAAACTGTTATTGAAACCAGGTTATATACTATGATGAGACAAAAATTTAGCTTTTTGGCAAAAAACACCAGAGGTGGGTTTGGTGTTAAAAGATCCATGGTCATTCATAAAAGAACATAATCCCCACTGTGAAATTTGGTGGTGGATCTGTAATGTTGTGGGGCTGTTTTATTTCCAAAGGCCCAGGGAACCTTGTTTTTGATACATGACAACAAGGACCAGGAGCTCTTAGGCCTAAATCTGCCTGCCTCTGCCAGAATACAAAAACTGGTTTGTCGTTGGATCTTCCGGCAGGACAATGATCCAAAGCGTACCTCCTAATCCTCACAAAAATGGTCATCACAGTCCCCCAAACCTAAATTCTATAAAAAGTCTGTGGAGTGAGCTAAAGAGAAGAGTCCAAAGAATCTGGTGAGTTTTTGTACAGAGAAATTGCCTTAAATCCCTTCCAATGTGTTCTCCCACCTCATCGAACAGTATAGGCGATGACTCGGAGCTGCTATCTTGCCAAAAGGTACACAAATTGCTAAATGCAGGGGTGCCAATAATTGTGGCACACATGCTTTTGAAAAAAAAAATATTTCTTGATAAAAAAATAAATTATTTGACAATGTTTCATTCAATTAAAGGTTAAAAATTACATTTTCTCACTGGCTTTTTTGTTTATTTTTACCTTTTTTGAGGGCACAGTTCAACATTAAACTGTTCCTATCCAGACTAAACCCATGTCATGCTTACAGAGTGAAACAACAGTAGCGACTCAGAGTTGGCACTGAGTTTGGTTATCTGTATGCCGCCCACACTTTTTTGGAATAACTATAATAAATCAGACACACAATGTCCCAGTCCTAGTTTGAACATGAACAAACAGACCTCTACTTACCAGTGGTGAGTGAGTGCAGTACAAAGCAATGATAAACACCTCACCTGAGCCTACAATAAGGACGTGACTGAAGCCAGTGCTGGAGTTAATGACTGCTGAACATCTGGCCATGGCCTTTGATCTTTTCTGTGACTGAAGATCCTGAAACAAAAATGTTAGTCAGGTCACAGGTCAACAAATTTGGATAAGTGTAAGTTTGAAATCGTCAGTTTTAAAAGGTGTTTTTACCTGTTTGTTAGCACGAATGATCACCTTGTCCTTTTCAACTCGGACCTGAAGCAAACAAACATGAGTGATGTGTACACGGTTTTGACAAAGCTTAGAGACAGAATGTGAAGGCAGGGTATGTGAAGGCAGGGTATGTGAAGGCAGGGAATGTGAAGGAAGGAAATGTGAAGGCAGGGAATGTGAAGGCAGGGAATGTGAAGGCAGGGAATGTGAAGGAAGGAAATGTGAAGGCAGGGAATGTGAAGGCAGGGAATGTGAAGGCAGGGAATGCGAATGGCAGGGAATGCGAATGGCAGGGAATGTGAAGGCAGGGAATGTGAACGGCAGGGAATGTGAAGGCAGGGAATGTGAAGGAAGGAAATATGAAGGCAGGGAATGTGAAGGCAGGGAATGTGAACGGTAGGGAATGTGAACAGTAGGGAATGTGAACGGCAGGGAATGTGAACAGCAGGGAATGTGAAGGCAGGGAATGTGAAGGCAGGGACTGTGAATGGCATGGTCAACCAAACAACAAAGGTCACCTGGAAGGTGGGCAGGCTGTCCAGCCCAGGAAAGTCCTCAATGTCTCCTGTAGCGATGTTGAAACAAGCTCCGTGCCAGGGGCAACGCACATGCCCTTTGGACAAGACACCTGTAACACACAAAGATATATAACCCTGTGTATCATTCACCAATCCATCCCTTGATAATAACACTGTAAAAATATGAATTTCCCCACCAATATTCCACCAAAAAAGCACACCCATGCAGAACGGGACTGACCTTTAACCAGTGGTGCCCCATAATGTGGACACTTGTGAGCGATTGCAGAAAACTCTCCATGTTCTTTAATAAGCAGCGCTCTGCCACTTCCCAAATCAACCTCTCGCATTCTATACAAGGATTAGAGCACACACACACACACAAAAATACAGACACACAAACACACACACACACGTAGAAAGGGAAAAAAATATGTGAGACAAGGGGAAAAGAAAAGGTTCAATAAATACCAATTCCAGGTGAATGACCTGGTTTGTGTTTATCTTTTGTTTGGCCTTACTGTCCATTTTCCAGATCCTTGACATGACAAACGGAGGCCTCCACGTAGTCACGGGGTTGGTAAAGCCGTGGGGGGGCGGAGTCCTCGTCAGAGCAGTGTCCCAGAGCTCCGTTGGGTCTGCAGTCAGAGAAGGGGCTCGCCTTTCCATTGGGTGACATCACGTCTGCATCCTTTTCTTTGTCCAGGAGGGTCAGCTCCACTTTCACCTCAACTACAAATGACAGGCCACAGACCAATAGAAAATGGTCAGTCTGATATAAGCCCAGCAACAATATCGATAATAAATGTAATAACTATAATATACAGTACAGTTCATCATTTTCACCCATTGCCCTCACCAGCATCCACTGACATTCATCTGAATTTTTCCTTTGATTGCAGCGTTCAGCGTCAGACTCACCTACGAGAAGTGTTCTGAATGAAACTGATGTGACCATGAAAATACTTCATCAGGAAAAAAATTGGGTGCAGATTTACTGTGTGACACCTGGTGTGTGAGCTTTACAGCAGGCTATACATAATATTTAGCTGTATGGTATATTTAGGCTCACTGGAACTTCCATTAAATATTTGCCTGAACACACGTTAACAGGGATGTGTGGGTTTATTAGTCGTGAGGTGCCCACAGGCATTTGATGACATCTGATAATTTGCCTCTGGGGTTGGTATTCCTGCATTTGAAGAAGTGGTTGTGTAACCCGTTTTCACTGCAGCCAGCTTTATCTCTTCGGCTGGAAAAATGTGCTGACCATCTGGTTCCTACACAGTAATCTGGCTGGAATGTTCACCTGCTGAGCAAGTCTTAATTAAAATCAATGGAAAATCATAAGAGTGACTGCAATTGCGAGAGAGGAAAGGGGAGAGGCATCAATCCCAAAACTTATGGGATCTTTTATTCTGAAGGAGAGATCTTCATGTAGGATATTACGTAAGAGAATTCACAATTCGTGTTCGATTTGCTATAGCAATATTGTTGATACAAATTTATATATATATATATCCTTCTCTTTATTCTCATATTATAAAACCCCATCCTGTGATTGGGAAAATTCTGAATGTTCCAAGTTGATTTTCAGTCAGAATTCTCTCCTAAACATAAGATGAATCGGTATTCTCCAGCCACATGAATTTGATGAGAGATTGATGTCAATCTAAAACTAAAAGTAACATATAAATTTACAAATAATTAAGTGAATGATCTTTTAGTGTTTCTAGATTTCAGTGAAATGTTACCTCTAAATATTACTTATTATTATGTTAAAAACAGATTTTCAGGTTTTGTGTTGGGATGATGTGGGCTGCCTCAACAACACAATGTTGTGGGTGTATACCGGTCTATTCATATGAAAAGAACCTCTGCGAAGGAAATAGCATGCATTTTTTAAACAGTTTGTTTCAGATGTTTCAGAACAGTTTTGGGTGTGTTTTTTTTACATTTTCTCCAATGCATGCTTTTGCAAAAAAATACAGGTCCAACATGAGTGAAAAACATAATTTGGGTATGAGTTAACAGAATATAGCTTTTAGAACTAAGATTGTTACTGGACAGTTAAATAATTGACAGCAAAACCCATTCATATGCATTTGCAATTATGTTTTTTTAATCAATATTACCATGTAAGGTGTGTATCTGCCTTCACCGCCTGGATAGGGGATCAAATATGTAAAATACTGTCCTAAATCCTTTTATCTTTTACTTTTTGTATCTGCTCATGATTTGAATTTCTTCCAGCAGTGCAAGCTGCATTGTTTTTAAATGATGCCAGCCTAATTCAGGGACCTTTCTCTCCACTGAAATTCTGCAATGCACCAAAGAGCTATGAAACCTCTTGACAGCAAAACTGAGTGAATTGTATACCTTTGAAGAAACATCACCTCTTCCACCCAGACACCCCTCCTTCACCCAGACACTCCTCTTCCACCCACACACCCCTCCTTCACCCAGACACCCTTCCTTCACCCAGACACTCCTCTTCCACCCAGACACCCCTCTTCCATACAGTCACCCCTCTTCTACCAAGATACCCCTCCTTCACCCAGACACGACACTCCCCTTCCACCCAGACACCCCTCCTTCACCCAGACACCCTTCCTTCACCCAGACACTCCTCTTCCACCCAGACACCCCTCTTTCACCCAGACACCCCACCTTCACCCAGACACTCCCCTCCACCCAGACACCTTTCTTTCACCCAGACACCCCTCTTCCATACAGTCACCCCACTTTCACTTTCTCCTAATGGTTTTCACTGATGCGTTATGCACTGTTTCTTTTGAGTGGTTGTTTGCCTTAGAAATTAGTGTGTATTTACTTTACAGTTTGCTAAAATAGTTCATTGGATCACTTTGAGGAACATGACCTGATCTGTTTCTAACGCACACCTATAAAGATAATGTAAAATGTATTATTCAAATATACTTTTTACTACATTCTGTAGAAACTCACAGCAAGTTTTATTATAATGATGAAACGTTTCTCAGAAATGTTTGGTTTCACATCAGATTATACTAATCATAATCATCATCAAGTAACAATAAGTAACTCAATAATAAGCATCAAGTAACTCAATAAGTTATTTCTATAGCCCTGACTCCGCCTGCAATGAAAAGTGCATTGTAGGAACATTTTATGAGTTAATAACAATATTTTGTTATACAGGAAAAATTACAATGGAATACAACTGTAATAAAAAGTGTTTCCCTGACGGTGTGATGCTATATTCTAAATAAAGATTTTTAAAATATTAATCAATCCAGCAATGTGTAAAATCCGTGATGGTCTTTTTTATTTTCTTAACTAGACTATTGCTCATCAGTGCTCTGTCCAAGGTTCTGTTCGGGGCCCCATTTGTTTCCTACAGAATCTGACTAATTAGACCTTTCACAGTGAGAGACCTCAGTTCCAACACATCACCCCCTGATATATCTGCTATAGCAGCAGACTATCCCTCCTAAGTTTCCTATCCCCTCCACTAAATCCATTTTAGCTGTTGGAGTGGTATTGAAGTGGTTGCTATTGGGAGAACTTTGTTTCATTGACTTTTGTTTTGTAAAACTGCTGAAGCAATATCAAAACGTCAAAAATGTAAGAGTGTGCAGTGATTTTGTTGGAAGAAATCATCACTTACTGTCCTTTCAATAAGTTGACTGCATTGAAACATTTATATATTTTCTTTGAAATAGCCATAAATTGTGCCATGCATTTGACTATGTAATCCCCTTGAAGGCTATGAAATTGAGAGCATTAAAATTCCTCCTCCAGAAAACACCATGCTACAAAGGCAGTCAGGAGAAGAGCTTGCATGACCTATATGTAGCCGGTGAACAAGTGCCAATTATTCCAGGATTTGGAAGTAGGGCAGGACTAGGGGTACAAAATTCCATGAACTTTCAATATATTCCCTGGCTGGAGGATTCCCATAATCAGGAGAGAATCAGCAGGAAATACAGAAACCTCCAGCCAGGATTAATGGAAAACATGAGTTCATCAAAAGATCAAGAGATCCAACCCTAAGGTTTAAGAAGGGGTTAGCAGAGGTCTGGCCACCTGGTTTGCTTTTGGAGAGGCATCCTCCCATGATGGGCCCAGGGTAGAGCCAGGAGGCCGGTCTGGAGGAAGCCCAGTGGAGGTGAGGGGAGACGTGGTCAGATCCGAGGGTTGGGCTGCTGGGTTGGGAGGTAACAACGACACCGCTGAAACGGGGGAATCAGTACATGCAGATCCAGGCCAGCCATCGTAGACATCAACTCCTCCACATCACCGCCTGGAAGCGGAGAGAGGGAACAGTAGTCCGGTGGAAGGAGGAACAAAGAGATTCCATATTACATAGAGCCTCCGAATAGCTCCCTCACCAGCCTCCGTTGGAAAAGCCCTACCATCAGTCAGCACCAACATGACTTGTTGTGGTTCTTTGTGAGTGCCTCTGCAGAGAGAGAGAGAGAGAGAG